>JBAKBP010012265.1:0-68365 GCA_037953745.1 Lithodes maja | reverse complement strand
ATGTTGGTCAGGCAGCAGCAACAAACAGAGGTTGGACAGACTAATATTGCTTCCATTATATGCACCAATATTCGTCCTGCCCCTGAAGCAAAATTGATGATATTAGACAATAAAGTACGCACCTATCCATTCATCTATAATATTTAACACTTTCAACACCATGACTTCTCTTCAATATATTCTCACATCTTAGGATTCATATTGGGTGAGACTAAAACTCTTCGCTGAGTAATGCAGATACTAATTGCCTTTACACGCCTATCATAGACAATATTGAAGTGATTTTTCCCATTTTGTTTTATGATGCAGACAATAATTGATCAGTATAATATGTAACTAAATGTTAAATAGTGTTACATATACCGGTATATATCAATGCTTTAGGATATTGTGTGCTTTCTCCTAAATATGCAATATAAGTATTCTCTTTTAGCAGATATTTATCTACGAAACATGCAATTAGGTTGTATTGCACATAGTCTAATAACACATACCGGTACACAAATATATATATATATATATGTTTCTAATCTCTCAGTGGGGATCGAACCGTCGACCATCAGGACGATAGCCGACGCTTTAATCAATTACACCACGGCAGTCTAAAAGACTGCCTAAAAGATAAAAGATAGTGCCTTCTATCCTATTATCGGTTGGCGAATTAGATCTGGAAATAGAAGATGATGTAGCCTTTTGTATATACATTTACATTTTTGCCGAATGACCAACCGGACCTCAAACCCCGAGCCTGTAGCATTACAGTTCAACACAAAACCCACTAGACCAGCGAGGAGATAAAAGGGATGGTTTCATTTTAAGGGAGCCCACCTCGCTTTTTTGTTCTCTTTCTCTCCCTCTCTCTTTTGCTTGTATCCATTCGGCCCCATTCAGCCTACTGTTTTAAGAAGTTTACCCTCCTCTTTTACATAATGTAAAAGAGGGACAGAAACGAGCGAGGTACGTGGAGAGTAAGAGGGTGGTGAAGAGAGTAGTGAAGGAAAGTAAGAGAAGAGTAGATGAGGAATTTGGAAGGAATCTGAGTGTAAAATGGAGGGAGAGTAAGAAACTGTTCTGGAAAGAAGTCAAGAAAGTTAGGGAAGGTAGCAAGGGAAACAGTAAGGGTGTGAAAGATAAGAATGGGAGAATGCTAGCCGAGAAGCAAGAGAGAGTCGAAAGATGGAGGGAGTACTTCAGTGAGTTGCTAAATGAAAGGAATGAAGAGCCAGCAAACATAGCTGGATATGGTATGGGAGGGAGAAGAAGAGAAGTAGTGGAGGAGGAGGTGGGGATCAGGAGGTCAGAAGTGTGGGAAGCCATGAAAAGAGTGAAGTTGGGGAAAGCACCAGGAACAGATGGAGTGTGTGGGGAAATGTTGAGGTATGGTGGTGAGATAGTGATAGAATGGGTATGGAAAATGTGCAAACTAGCATGGGAGAAGGGGAGTGCACCCGATGACTGGAAGACTGGCATAATAGTCCCCCTATATAAGGGCAAAGGGGAAAGAGGAGTGTGTGGTAACCACCGAGGAATATGTCTTCTAAGCGTAGTAGGGAAGGTATACAGTAGGGTAGTGATTGAGAGAGTGAGAGTGAGAACGGAGAAATGGATAGGCGACGAGCAGGGAGGCTTTAGGAAGGGAAGAGGATGTGTAGATCAGATTTTTACCCTGAATTGTGTTGTGGAGAAGTATCTGGAGAAGAAACAAAAGGTGTATGTTGCCTTTATGGACTTGGAGAAGGCCTATGACAGAGTGGATAGAGAAGGTTTGTGGAAAGTACTTAGAATATACGGAGTAGAGGGCAAGTTGCTGAAAGCAGTGAAGAGCATGTATGAGGGTGCAAAGGCGGCAGTACGTGTGGAGAGTGAGCAGAGCGAGTTCTTTGACCTGAATGTTGGTTTGAAACAGGGGTGTGTGATGTCCCCGTGGTTGTTTACTGTATATATGGATGGAGTTATGAAAGAAATACTATCAAGAGCAGTGGATGTTGGTGTATCGCTGAAAAGGGAGGGAATTGAGTGGAAGCTACCTATACTGCTGTTTGCGGATGATACAGTTCTGATGAGTGATAATGAATGGGAGTTGCAGGGTCTGGTAAATGAGTTTGGAACAGTGTGCGAAAAACGGAATTTGAAGGTAAATACGGCGAAGAGCAAGGTTATGGTCTTCGAAAGGGGTGAAGTCACAGAGTGTGAGGTGAAGCTGAACGGTCAGGCTATGGAGATCGTCAACTCTTTTAAGTATCTGGGCAGTGTGTTGAGTAAAGATGGGACTATGGATGAAGAGGTGCGGGAGAGGGTACAACAGGGGAAGAGGGTTGTAGGAACGCTAAAAGCAGTAACAAGAAATAGGGTGGTCAGTATGGAAGTGAAGAAGTCCTTGCATGACAGTGTGGTAATCCCGACACTGACTTACGGAAGCGAAGCATGGACGTTGGTTGAGAGACTCAGACCAAGAGTGAGAGCAGTGGAAATGAATTACTTAAGGAGTGCGTGCGGAATTACATGGAGGGATAGACAGACTAATGAGGAAGTAAGAAGGAGGTGTGGTGTGGAGGTAGATGTGCTGGAAAGTGTGAAAAGGAACAACTTGAGATGGTTCGGCCATATGGAACGTATGGAAAGCGAGAGAATGACTAAGAGGGTGTACGAGAGCGAGGTGGAGGGACAGAGGGGGAGAGGTAGACCGAATATGAGGTGGAAGGATGGAGTGAGGAACTACATGAATGAAGGCGGTGCTGGTTGGGGGGAGGGGCGTCGACTGACTGGGGACAGAGGTGCATGCGGGCGGTTCGTTCGTGGCCACCCCTTCGGGGATCACGGCGTCAGGCAATAGATAGATAGATAGACCCTCCTCCAGGTGTCAATATTTTCCTGGCGAGCGGTAGCGAGCCAGCATATATTTGTTTTGTTTTGACAGCAAGCTAAATTTGTACATTTTTCGATAGAAAAATGTCTCCGGCAAAGCCAGATTACTCCATACAGTGCTGGCTCGCTATCGCTCGCCAGGAAAACATCGACACCTAGATGGGGATAAACGTCTTAAAACAGTTGGCTGAATGGGGCCGAATGGATACAAGCCAGGGAAAGAGATAAAAGGAGAGGAAGATAAACAAAAAAACTGTGACCCCCCATTCACTACCACCCATTCCGACTCGTGGTCACGCAGCCTTATCCCGTCCATACACACAAATACTAGTAACTTTAGTGGAATTTTTTTGGTCTAGCCTATGATAAATTGCAATACCTTCATCCTAATTACTCGGCTTTTACGAAGATTGTTCAGCGAAATACGGTGCTAATTATGAAAACTTGGCACTAAGATGACGCAGAGACATAGTAGTTTCATATTTTCCATTAGGTATCGGGAAATCAGCTGCTAAAGGATTCCACGTGCCAGCAGCTAAAGGATTCCATGTGCCAGCAGCTAAAGGATTCCACGTGCCAGCAGCTAAAGGATTCCACGTGCCAGCAGCTAAAGGATTCCACGTGCCAGCAGCTAAAGGATTCCACGTGCCAGCAGCTAAAGGATTCCACGTGCCAGCAGCTAAAGGATTCCACGTGCCAGCAGCTAAAGGATTCCACGTGCCAGCAGCTAAAGGATTCCACGTGCCAGCAGCTAAAGGATTCCACGTGCCAGCAGCTAAAGGATTCCACGTGCCAGCAGCTAAAATACAACCAACTATAATACCTGAGCAGCAACACCAGAGGTGAAAATATCCCCAATATATCCGAATAAAATAAATTGTCATGCTTTATTAAGGGGGTAGTTCTCGCTTTTTATGGACCCCCTTCTCCCTCATGTTTAGCATATTAGCTTTGAGGTTTTAAGACGTTTGTTCCGTTATTTTGGCGATTTTGAAACATTTCGCCTCATTTTTTTGTCAATATTAAGACCTTTCGTGCCCTTTAGGTGTCGATTTGTTCCTGGCGAGCGATAGCGAGCCTCTAATTTTAGAAGTAATCGGCCTTCGGCGGGGACATTATTCTACCGAAAAATGTACAAATTTATCTTGTATCTAGATGGTGTTTTTTCTAAGTTTGATGGAGGTCTATCGAGGAAACTCAAAAATATATTAATAAATAAATATATAGACCAAAAACCAAGCACTACCCCCTTAACCATGATACATTCGGAAGGAGGAGTTCTGTTTTACACATAAACAGTGAAACTGGCGTCGGTTCACATATAATTCATTGATAACCTTCACACGAGCACATTGGAGATAGGGATAACAGCATCACCACTACACTGTGTATTACCCTTATCATGCTCGTTATCTTATATCTTTATTCTCGTAATAATTCAGTTTGCTTATTTTCCACAATATATATACATGGAAGAACCAAAAGCAAGGAGATATAGTGTACTGTACAACATCTGCCTAAAACGTGTGATAAACATGCTTATTATCAGTTTTTAAATACATTCTTAACAAGTTTTGGACTTGTGAACAAAATCTTGATATTTCGCAGTGTAGTTTTTCGTTCACATATACTAAATATGACCAAAGTAAAGTTTCTGGGTTTGACGTTCTCCTAACAGATGCTAGCCTTGAGTAGAATTAATGAAGATAAATTAGGTTCACTTGAATTCCACGAGTACCTCAGTTCCCACCTTGCTGTGTGAGGGGGAGGTTGGGCGCCTTATCTAAACCTTTGGGTACAGTTGCCAACATTAGTTCCGTTCTTCCCTGCTGCGGTCTGTGTTATTGAAGGTTATCCTGAGTATATGCTCAGAGCCTCACTAGCCAATTCAATATAATTAGAACTATAATAATTTGGGTACATATAATAATTATACTTGCAAATGGAATTACATTTACATAGTCAGTTGTTAAGTGAAAAACACATTTATGCTGATTTTTAGCATCCCGCGTGAGTACAAGCAGCCTCGTGTCAGTTCCCTTATCTACGACTTGGTTATGATAAGATAATAGGATATAAGTAGTACTGGAAGACTGGCATAATAGTCCCCCTATATAAGGGCAAAGGGGAAAGAGGAGTGTGTGGTAACCACCGAGGAATATGTCTTCTAAGCGTAGTAGGGAAGGTATACAGTAGGGTAGTGATTGAGAGAGTGAGAGTGAGAACGGAGAAATGGATAGGCGACGAGCAGGGAGGTTTTAGGAAGGGAAGAGGATGTGTAGATCAGATTTTTACCCTGAATTGTGTTGTGGAGAAGTATCTGGAGAAGAAACAAAAGGTGTATGTTGCCTTTATGGACTTGGAGAAGGCCTATGACAGAGTGGATAGAGAAGGTTTGTGGAAAGTACTTAGAATATACGGAGTAGAGGGCAAGTTGCTGAAAGCAGTGAAGAGCATGTATGAGGGTGCAAAGGCGGCAGTACGTGTGGAGAGTGAGCAGAGCGAGTTCTTTGACCTGAATGTTGGTTTGAAACAGGGGTGTGTGATGTCCCCGTGGTTGTTTACTGTATATATGGATGGAGTTATGAAAGAAATACTATCAAGAGCAGTGGATGTTGGTGTATCGCTGAAAAGGGAGGGAATTGAGTGGAAGCTACCTATACTGCTGTTTGCGGATGATACAGTTCTGATGAGTGATAATGAATGGGAGTTGCAGGGTCTGGTAAATGAGTTTGGAACAGTGTGCGAAAAACGGAATTTGAAGGTAAATACGGGGAAGAGCAAGGTTATGGTCTTCGAAAGGGGTGAAGTCACAGAGTGTGAGGTGAAGCTGAACGGTCAGGCTATGGAGATCGTCAACTCTTTTAAGTATCTGGGCAGTGTGTTGAGTAAAGATGGGACTATGGATGAAGAGGTGCGGGAGAGGGTACAACAGGGGAAGAGGGTTGTAGGAACGCTAAAAGCAGTAACAAGAAATAGGGTGGTCAGTATGGAAGTGAAGAAGTCCTTGCATGACAGTGTGGTAATCCCGACACTGACTTACGGAAGCGAAGCATGGACGTTGGTTGAGAGACTCAGACCAAGAGTGAGAGCAGTGGAAATGAATTACTTAAGGAGTGCGTGCGGAGTTACATGGAGGGATAGACAGACTAATGAGGAAGTAAGAAGGAGGTGTGGTGTGGAGGTAGATGTGCTGGAAAGTGTGAAAAGGAACAACTTGAGATGGTTCGGCCATATGGAACGTATGGAAAGCGAGAGAATGACTAAGAGGGTGTACGAGAGCGAGGTGGAGGGACAGAGGGGGAGAGGTAGACCGAATATGAGGTGGAAGGATGGAGTGAGGAACTACATGAACGAAGGCGGTGCTGGTTGGGAGGAGGGGCGTCGACTGACTGGGGACAGAGGTGCATGGGGGCGGTTCGTTCGTGGCCACCCCTTCGGGGATCACGGCGTCGGGCAATAGATAGATAGATAGATAGAAGTAGTACATCATAAGTGATAGTATTTTACATTACCATACCCCAAATACCTGTGGGTGAGAGAGGCTTTGGTGGGGTCACACATTCACGTATATTGCTCCCGTCCGGCGTATCGCCAATTTATGTAAAGACGCGAGTAGTTTCTGCCGTTGAACGCCCGTTCTTCCACGTCTATTGCACTTCCCGACAGACGTAGCGTAACGGGGCCAGTGTTACGTCAGACGTAATGGAGTCGTATTGAACTACGTACGTGTTTGCGACGTGCGTAAGCATAGCCCCGTTCGACCTCATGGGCTGCACGATTTGCGGGAACACAGGCCACGCCCATGCCACGCCCCCTCAAGACCGGCGTAGCTGAGGCCGCACGTCTTGGGATTTGTTAGGTCGTACCTGGACCGGTTCTGGCCAATCGTAGGCACACCCCGTCTGACCAAACACAGACAAAGACAGTCTTTGTCAACCACGTAGGTCTGGGTTGGAATCTGGGAACTACAAAAGGGCAGGAATGGCCACACCATTCCCATTCCCAGTCTTTCATCGGCACCATGAACAAGATCGAGGAATTCATCCTGGAGGAGTAACCCACTGAGTGCCAGCCAATTTTGACGTGTGCTTCTGCCAGTGCCAGATTTTTTTTTTTTTTTTGGCTAAATCTATTAAGTTGGGAGAGAAATGGTAAAAAAAACACTACCCCCTCGCCAGAAATCAAGTCCCCGATGGGTCCCGAAAGTAGCTGAAAAGACACTATAGACTACAGAGACTTTTATGGTATCGGAATGTATGGGTGGGAGGGTGGTTTTGGGGTTGGTTGGGGGAAGGTAGAAGGGTAATTGACTTGTGTTACACATATGAAGCCGATTGGTGAGGTAGTTTCGCCACCACGGATTTTCCTTTTTTTCCTTTTCTTCGTATGGATATGCTAGAAGTGGGTGGTGGGAGGCAGTTGGGGGTGTGGTGGGGGGAAGGCAGAAGGGTAAGAGACTTGTCACACAAATATGGAACCGATTGGTGCAGTCGTTTCGCCGCCACAGATTTTCCTTTATTTTCCTTTTCTTCGAAAGGATATGCTAGAAGTGGGTGGTGGGAGGCGGTTGGGGGTGTGGTGGGGGGAAGGCAGAAGGGTAAGAGACTTCTCACACAAATAGGCAGAAGGGTAAGAGACTTCTCACACAAATATGGAACCGATTGGTGCAGTCGTTTCGCCGCCACAGATTTTCCTTTATTTTCCTTCTGACGGGACCGACAGTCAGCGAGTGGGTGGGAGGAGGGATTTGGGATTTTTGTGGTGGGTAGCCTAAAGGGTAAGGTACATGTGGTAAAAATATGAAAGCCATAGGTGCAGTCGTTTCGCTGCTACGATTTGTTTTCGGCAGGGTGCAGAGGGTGGCAGGGTTGGCTTGTTGGTTGCTGCTCCGGTGTGGTGAGAGGTGTGACTGGAGGGTCCCTCGCTGGTCCGTTGTCCCCTCGTACAACGGTGCCCCGTCTTCCCGCCAACCCGGAGTGCGGCGGTTCTGCCAGATGCGGCCTAACTAACGTATACTTCCACGTTCCACTGGAACTTTCTACGATTTGACGAGAGCAGCTCTCGTCTGACGGGGTAGCTGCTACGTCTGACGAGGCTGCTCTGGTCAGACGGCCGTGGTAGCTAGGTCGGTCGTAAGTGTTCCCGTCTTTTGACATACGTGAGGGCGAGCCACGTTCCTGATTCAACTCGAATCAACAACCGCGCAGCCTTGGCCGCACCCACAACATTCCCGACCCACGTGGGCTACTCTTTTCTACTCGCGCCATGCGTGAGTACCCCTCCCGACTGGCCGTAATTTCATTTACGTTTTGCGTATTATGCCATTACGTTTTACGTAATCGGTTGCCAACTACCAATATACCTTCGTTTACAACAGACGGGAGCTGACGGGAGCAATATACGTGAATGTGTGAACCCACCATATGACTCGTATTCCTAAACATTTCCTTCACTTCGCAGCGCCTGATGCCGAACGAATATTGTGGGAATGAGTGTTGTTTATAGAGCTTAGATGGATTCTCCCATTTCTGAAGCTAGCATCATTTGTCAAGTTATTTCGTCCATTACCAACACTACGAAGGGAAAGAATATTTTAAGAATACCACTCACATGCCTCCTGTTTTCCTTTGTCTGTGTAACCTTATGCTGGGGTCACACATTCACGTATATGCTCCCGTATGCTCCCGTACGAAGGTTTATTGGTAGTTGGCAACCGAATACGTAAAACGTAAGGGCTTAGTACGCAAAACTTAAATTAAATTGTGTCTAGTCGTGGGGGTTGGTACGCATGGCGGGCGTAGCCACGCTGGTCTTGGAGGTGGTTGGTGCGGCCAAGGTCGCCCGGTATGTTTTGGATTTCGAATCGGATACGGGGCTCGTGCTCACGTATGTCAAAAGTCGGGAAAGCATACGTTTTACCTGGCTAGCTGCTACGTCTTACGGGTGCAGCCCCGTAAAACGTAGCAGCTAGACAGGTAAAACGTAAGTTTCTCCCGCCAATCGTACAATGTTCACGTAAAACGGGAAAGTGAAAGTAAGTCCGGGCGCATCTGGCAGAACCGCCGCACTGCAGGTTGGTGGGAAGACGCGGCACCGTTGTACGGTGGGGTCACGGGGGACAACGGGACCAGCGGGGGACACTCCGTCACACCTCTCACCACACCGGAGCAGCAACCAACAAGCCAACCCTGCCACCCTCTGCACCCTGCAGAAAACAAATCGTAGCAGCGAAACGACTGCACCTATGGCTTTCATATTTTTACCACATGTACCTTACCCTTTAGGCTACCCACCACAAAAATCCCAAATCCCTCCTCCCACCCACTCGTTGACTGTCGGTCCCGTCAGAAGGAAAAAAAAGGAAAATCTGTGGCGGCGAAACGACTGCACCAATCGGGTCCATATTTGTGTGACAAGTCCCTTACCCTTCTGCCTTCCCCCCACCACACCCCCAACCACCTCCAACCACCCACTTCCAGCGTATCCGTACGAAGATAAGGAAAAAAAGGAAAATCTGTGGCGGCGAAACTACCTCACCAATCGGTTCCATATTTGTGTGACAAGTCCCTTACCCTTCTGCCTTCCCCCCAACACACCCCCAACCGCCTCCCACCACCCACTTCCAGCGTATCCGTACGAAGATAAGGAAAAAAAGGAAAATCCGTGGTGGCGAAACTACCTCACCAATCGGCTTCATATGTGTAACACAAGTCAATTACCCTTCTACCTTCCCCCAACCAACCCGAAAACCACCCTCCCACCACCCTCCCACCCATACATTCCGATACCATACATTCCGATACCATAAAAGTCTCTGTAGTCTATAGTGTCTTTTCAGCTACTTTCGGGACCATCGGGGACCTGATTTCTGGCGAAAATGGACAAGGGGAGTGTTTTTTTTACCATTATCCTTCCTTTCTCTCCCAACTTGATAGATTTAGCCAAAAAAAAAAAAAAAAACTCTGGCACTGGCAGAAGCACACCGTCAAAATTGGCTGGCACTCAGCAGGTTAAAGGTTACAAGGATGAATGGTCTTTCCTCTATAAAGGGAGTTCACAAAATTGAACTCCTCCAGGATGAATTCCGCGATGTTGTTCATGGTGCCGATGAAGGACTGGGAATGGGAATGGTGTGGCCATTCCTGCCCTTTTGTAGTTCCCAGATTCCAACCCAGACCTACGTGGTTGACAAAGACTGTCTTTGTCTGTGTTTGGACAGACGGGGTGTGCCTACGATTGTCCGGACACGGTCCACGTAATGCCTACAAACTCACAAGACGTACGGCCTCAGCTACGTAGGTCTTGTGGGGGCGTGGCCATGGGCGTGGCCTGTGTTCCCGCAAATCCGGCAGCCCAGGCGGACTAACGGGGGACATGCTTACGTAAGTCGCAAGCACGTACGTAGCTCCATACGACTACATTACGTCTGACGTAACACTGGCCCCGTTACGGTACGTATGTCGGGAAGTGCAATAGTCGTAGTCTATACGGGCGTACACGGCCGGACTACGCCCGTCATAACACAAAATTGGCGATCACGCCTGACGGGAGCATACGGGAGCGATATACGTGAATGTGTGACCCCAGCATTAGACGATTTAATTTCAGTTAACGAAAGACGCCTGATAGTCAAGGTAAATAATATGACCTCGATTTAACTCATTCAGTACAAGATTCGCCTACTCACCCTGATTCACCAACACACCATGATTCACCAACTCACACTGATTCACCAACTCACTGATTCAACTACCCACACTGATTCAACTACTCACCCTGATTCACCAACTCACTCTGATTTACCAACTCACTCTGATTCACCAACTCGCACTGATTCACCAACTCACTGATTCACCAACTCACTGATTCACCAACTCACACTGATTCACCACCTCACATTGATTCGCCAACTCACCCAGATTCATCCATCCACCCTGATTCACCGACTCACCCTGATTCATCCATCCACCCTGATTCGACCACTCACCATGATTCAACCACTTACCATGATTCAACCACTCGCCTTGATTCAACCACTCACCGTGATTCTACCACCCACCTCACCATGATTCACCAACTCACCCTTATCACCAACTCACACTGATTCACCTACTCACACTGATTCACCTACTCACACTGATTCACCTACTCACAATGATTCACTAACTCACACTGATTTACTAACTCACATTAGTTCCGCAACTTACACTGATTCACCAACTCACACTGATTCACCAACTCACACTGATTCACCAACTCACACTGATTCACCAACTCACACTGATTCACCAACTCACACTGATTCACCAACTCACCCTGATTCAACTACTCGCCCTGATTTACCCACTCCCACTGTTTCAACCACTCACCATGATTCACCCACATGATTCAACCACTCACTATGCTTCAACCACTCACTATGCTTCAACCACTCACTATGCTTCAACCACTCACTATGCTTCAACCACTCACCCTGATTCAACGACTCACCCTGATTCAACGACTCACCCTGATTCAACGACTCACCCTGATTCAACCGCTCACCCTGATTCAACCGCTCACCGTGATTTAACCGCTCACCGTGATTGAACCACTCACCATGATTCAACCACCCACCATGATTCAACCACTCACACTAATTTAATCACTCACCATGATTCAACCACTCACCATGATTTAGCCACTCACCATGATTTAGTCACTCACCCTAATTCAACCACTCACTAGGATTCAACCACTCAACGAGATTTGTCAGCAAATGGGATAAAATGGCTTCACTTATAATTCTCGCTACAAAAAATACACTGGAGACCTCTGGTGGACGCTTCTGAACTAGCGCCAGAGCTAAGACTGTCGACATCAACAATACTTAACACCTAGGACATGCACAGTTTATCATGATTTCTTGTGATTATACTTTCTTTTATTATAAGGTATACAACTACACTAAATCCTTATAAAGTATAGTAGTCATGGGAATGTCTATATGCAGATGATAATGACTATAAACATAATTATAAGCTGATTAATTATCATCACAAAAAGGCGCGAACATGCTTGCTGACTTTGTATTGTAAATATAATAGGTTATATATGGGCATAGGTGACTTTAAAATATAATAAACAACAGTATGCATAGGCTATAATATGTTTCGGCTACAGACCGCTTATAATAAAGAATTGTTGAAAGAGAGAGAGGGTGCAGAGATCCGTAATGTATACAGTTTCCCATGATGCACTGCTGTAAATATTGCGTTCAGCTCCTCTGTCGGCCACTTTTGGCATTTGTTGGTAGTCTCGGAGAATTGACCACAACTAATACAGGTTATTAAGGTTAGATTTATTATTTAGGTTTAGGGTAGGTAAAATTAGGTATTTAAGTTAAATTTCCAAGATTAGGTTAGGGAAATAGTAAGGGAGTGAAAGATATGAATGGGCAAGTGCTAGTAGAGAAGCAAAAGAGAGTCAAGAGATGGAGGGAGCACTTCAATGAATTGTAGAATGTAGGGAATGAAATGCAAGCAAACATAGTTGTATGGGGTATGGGAGGGAGAAGAAGAGAAATAATGTAGGAGGAAGTGGGGATCAGGAGGTCAAAAGTGTGTGAGGCCTTGAAAAGGGTTAAGATGGGGATAGCATCAGGGGGGGGGTCAGTGATGTGATGATGGTCCTGCCCTCCCACTGTCCGATATCCCCTTCTGTACCGGTGACGTCTTTTCTATATGATTCTAGCTATGCTTAGACGATTGTGTGCAGTTTATGAAGGATTTGTGGCAGTAAAAAGGGTTAAGTGACATAGTTCGAAGACTGTTAGTTGCTAGAGACCTTTTTTAAACTGAATAACATTGGCTAATAGTAGCAAGAATAAAATTTAGAGACTTCGCCGGCACATATGGGGATATAGAAGGGTTGGTAGGGGAGTTGGGGAGAAGTTGAGGGAATAGGAATAGGGTATGGAAAGTAGGAGAGGGTGAGGGAGAAATAGGTAGGGTGTAGAGAGGAATGAGAAGGGGAGGAGTCTGGCTGCCAAGAGCAATGAGAGGGCAAGACCAGGGTGACGTCACTGTGGTCCTTCTGACCAATAGCCTGGTGAACTTGAACTCAGGGTGACCATTACTGACCAATGAGTGACCCTCCCACTGACCACTGGGAATCCCCTGACCCACAATGGCCTCTCCCGGAGACCAAACGCTGCTTCCCTGGGCTGTGACCAAATGCGAGCATGTGAGGGATCGACAAAATTTGAAAATATGAGCCCCACAAAGTGTTAGACTGGAGAGATGTTTGCAGTGTTATCTACGAAATATTTTCGAAGCCATGTGAACCACTTCTGAAAGTTCCTATGCAGTGGAATAGTCAATATACAGTAGATAGCTAACTACAACACTTTTACATATTTACATAGCAAAATATCATGGTATATATGCGTTTAGTTACTATCTATGCTAAATACAAACTACTTATGTGATAATACATAAGGAAATGCCTTATCAGGGGCGAAATTTATGCTTTGTTTTTTATTCTGGTTAATTTCAAGGCATATATAAAAAAAATACTGAAACAACGTAATATAATTTACTGGTACCTAATTATAGGTTGTGGATGCTCACTCGATACTCTTGGATAAGGGTTATAAATAATTATATACTATAATGTACCAAAGTAAGGCTAGGTTAATTAATACCGGTTTATATATTTAGTTTTATTATAATTTCTTGGTAAAGGTCAACATGTACGGAAATAGAATGAGACAGTAGTAATTGCATTAATTAAGACGCCTTTTGTCACAGCTAGGAGGTACAGTCAACACGCATAATCCAGAGTCTCAGTGATTGTAGTTATGAAATTATAGTTGTTCAGATTGATGTAGGAAACAGTAATGCTTATATATTACTTGATTCATCAGTTTTCCACTTTATATATTGCACATTTATTTGATACATTAACTTTTAAACTTCTAATAAGCCTAAATATTATTATGAGACTCTGCGGATTAAACGAGTTGACTGTACGTACCTTGTGAACGGTCGTAATGACTCCAAGAAGAACGATTTGAAGAGATGGGGAACCATTTGGGTAACATTCCGTGTGGGTTATAATAAATACGGGCCCTGGTCTGTTACGGTCAGTTGGTCATTTGATAGTCACTTGGATGGTCTCTAGAGCAAAATGTAATGTTGGTCAGGCAGCAGCAACAAACAGAGGTTGGACAGACTAATATTGCTTCCATTATATGCACCAATATTCGTCCTGCCCCTGAAGCAAAATTGATGATATTAGACAATAAAGTACGCACCTATCCATTCATCTATAATATTTAACACTTTCAACACCATGACTTCTCTTCAATATATTCTCACATCTTAGGATTCATATTGGGTGAGACTAAAACTCTTCGCTGAGTAATGCAGATACTAATTGCCTTTACACGCCTATCATAGACAATATTGAAGTGATTTTTCCCATTTTGTTTTATGATGCAGACAATAATTGATCAGTATAATATGTAACTAAATGTTAAATAGTGTTACATATACCGGTATATATCAATGCTTTAGGATATTGTGTGCTTTCTCCTAAATATGCAATATAAGTATTCTCTTTTAGCAGATATTTATCTACGAAACATGCAATTAGGTTGTATTGCACATAGTCTAATAACACATACCGGTACACAAATATATATATATATATATGTTTCTAATCTCTCAGTGGGGATCGAACCGTCGACCATCAGGACGATAGCCGACGCTTTAATCAATTACACCACGGCAGTCTAAAAGACTGCCTAAAAGATAAAAGATAGTGCCTTCTATCCTATTATCGGTTGGCGAATTAGATCTGGAAATAGAAGATGATGTAGCCTTTTGTATATACATTTACATTTTTGCCGAATGACCAACCGGACCTCAAACCCCGAGCCTGTAGCATTACAGTTCAACACAAAACCCACTAGACCAGCGAGGAGATAAAAGGGATGGTTTCATTTTAAGGGAGCCCACCTCGCTTTTTTGTTCTCTTTCTCTCCCTCTCTCTTTTGCTTGTATCCATTCGGCCCCATTCAGCCTACTGTTTTAAGAAGTTTACCCTCCTCCAGGTGTCAATATTTTCCTGGCGAGCGGTAGCGAGCCAGCATATATTTGTTTTGTTTTGACAGCAAGCTAAATTTGTACATTTTTCGATAGAAAAATGTCTCCGGCAAAGCCGGATTACTCCATACAGTGCTGGCTCGCTATCGCTCGCCAGGAAAACATCGACACCTAGATGGGGATAAACGTCTTAAAACAGTTGGCTGAATGGGGCCGAATGGATACAAGCCAGGGAAAGAGATAAAAGGAGAGGAAGATAAACAAAAAAACTGTGACCCCCCATTCACTACCACCCATTCCGACTCGTGGTCACGCAGCCTTATCCCGTCCATACACACAAATACTAGTAACTTTAGTGGAATTTTTTTGGTCTAGCCTATGATAAATTGCAATACCTTCATCCTAATTACTCGGCTTTTACGAAGATTGTTCAGCGAAATACGGTGCTAATTATGAAAACTTGGCACTAAGATGACGCAGAGACATAGTAGTTTCATATTTTCCATTAGGTATCGGGAAATCAGCTGCTAAAGGATTCCACGTGCCAGCAGCTAAAGGATTCCACGTGCCAGCAGCTAAAGGATTCCACGTGCCAGCAGCTAAAGGATTCCACGTGCCAGCAGCTAAAGGATTCCACGTGCCAGCAGCTAAAGGATTCCACGTGCCAGCAGCTAAAGGATTCCACGTGCCAGCAGCTAAAGGATTCCACGTGCCAGCAGCTAAAGGATTCCACGTGCCAGCAGCTAAAGGATTCCACGTGCCAGCAGCTAAAGGATTCCACGTGCCAGCAGCTAAAGGATTCCACGTGCCAGCAGCTAAAGGATTCCACGTGCCAGCAGCTAAAGGATTCCACGTGCCAGCAGCTAAAGGATTCCACGTGCCAGCAGCTAAAATACAACCAACTATAATACCTGAGCAGCAACACCAGAGGTGAAAATATCCCCAATATATCCGAATAAAATAAATTGTCATGCTTTATTAAGGGGGTAGTTCTCGCTTTTTATGGACCCCCTTCTCCCTCATGTTTAGCATATTAGCTTTGAGGTTTTAAGACGTTTGTTCCGTTATTTTGGCGATTTTGAAACATTTCGCCTCATTTTTTTGTCAATATTAAGACCTTTCGTGCCCTTTAGGTGTCGATTTGTTCCTGGCGAGCGATAGCGAGCCTCTAATTTTAGAAGTAATCGGCCTTCGGCGGGGACATTATTCTACCGAAAAATGTACAAATTTATCTTGTATCTAGATGGTGTTTTTTCTAAGTTTGATGGAGGTCTATCGAGGAAACTCAAAAATATATTAATAAATAAATATATAGACCAAAAACCAAGCACTACCCCCTTAACCATGATACATTCGGAAGGAGGAGTTCTGTTTTACACATAAACAGTGAAACTGGCGTCGGTTCACATATAATTCATTGATAACCTTCACACGAGCACATTGGAGATAGGGATAACAGCATCACCACTACACTGTGTATTACCCTTATCATGCTCGTTATCTTATATCTTTATTCTCGTAATAATTCAGTTTGCTTATTTTCCACAATATATATACATGGAAGAACCAAAAGCAAGGAGATATAGTGTACTGTACAACATCTGCCTAAAACGTGTGATAAACATGCTTATTATCAGTTTTTAAATACATTCTTAACAAGTTTTGGACTTGTGAACAAAATCTTGATATTTCGCAGTGTAGTTTTTCGTTCACATATACTAAATATGACCAAAGTAAAGTTTCTGGGTTTGACGTTCTCCTAACAGATGCTAGCCTTGAGTAGAATTAATGAAGATAAATTAGGTTCACTTGAATTCCACGAGTACCTCAGTTCCCACCTTGCTGTGTGAGGGGGAGGTTGGGCGCCTTATCTAAACCTTTGGGTACAGTTGCCAACATTAGTTCCGTTCTTCCCTGCTGCGGTCTGTGTTATTGAAGGTTATCCTGAGTATATGCTCAGAGCCTCACTAGCCAATTCAATATAATTAGAACTATAATAATTTGGGTACATATAATAATTATACTTGCAAATGGAATTACATTTACATAGTCAGTTGTTAAGTGAAAAACACATTTATGCTGATTTTTAGCATCCCGCGTGAGTACAAGCAGCCTCGTGTCAGTTCCCTTATCTACGACTTGGTTATGATAAGATAATAGGATATAAGTAGTACTGGAAGACTGGCATAATAGTCCCCCTATATAAGGGCAAAGGGGAAAGAGGAGTGTGTGGTAACCACCGAGGAATATGTCTTCTAAGCGTAGTAGGGAAGGTATACAGTAGGGTAGTGATTGAGAGAGTGAGAGTGAGAACGGAGAAATGGATAGGCGACGAGCAGGGAGGTTTTAGGAAGGGAAGAGGATGTGTAGATCAGATTTTTACCCTGAATTGTGTTGTGGAGAAGTATCTGGAGAAGAAACAAAAGGTGTATGTTGCCTTTATGGACTTGGAGAAGGCCTATGACAGAGTGGATAGAGAAGGTTTGTGGAAAGTACTTAGAATATACGGAGTAGAGGGCAAGTTGCTGAAAGCAGTGAAGAGCATGTATGAGGGTGCAAAGGCGGCAGTACGTGTGGAGAGTGAGCAGAGCGAGTTCTTTGACCTGAATGTTGGTTTGAAACAGGGGTGTGTGATGTCCCCGTGGTTGTTTACTGTATATATGGATGGAGTTATGAAAGAAATACTATCAAGAGCAGTGGATGTTGGTGTATCGCTGAAAAGGGAGGGAATTGAGTGGAAGCTACCTATACTGCTGTTTGCGGATGATACAGTTCTGATGAGTGATAATGAATGGGAGTTGCAGGGTCTGGTAAATGAGTTTGGAACAGTGTGCGAAAAACGGAATTTGAAGGTAAATACGGGGAAGAGCAAGGTTATGGTCTTCGAAAGGGGTGAAGTCACAGAGTGTGAGGTGAAGCTGAACGGTCAGGCTATGGAGATCGTCAACTCTTTTAAGTATCTGGGCAGTGTGTTGAGTAAAGATGGGACTATGGATGAAGAGGTGCGGGAGAGGGGGGTACAACAGGGGAAGAGGGTTGTAGGAACGCTAAAAGCAGTAACAAGAAATAGGGTGGTCAGTATGGAAGTGAAGAAGTCCTTGCATGACAGTGTGGTAATCCCGACACTGACTTACGGAAGCGAAGCATGGACGTTGGTTGAGAGACTCAGACCAAGAGTGAGAGCAGTGGAAATGAATTACTTAAGGAGTGCGTGCGGAGTTACATGGAGGGATAGACAGACTAATGAGGAAGTAAGAAGGAGGTGTGGTGTGGAGGTAGATGTGCTGGAAAGTGTGAAAAGGAACAACTTGAGATGGTTCGGCCATATGGAACGTATGGAAAGCGAGAGAATGACTAAGAGGGTGTACGAGAGCGAGGTGGAGGGACAGAGGGGGAGAGGTAGACCGAATATGAGGTGGAAGGATGGAGTGAGGAACTACATGAACGAAGGCGGTGCTGGTTGGGAGGAGGGGCGTCGACTGACTGGGGACAGAGGTGCATGGGGGCGGTTCGTTCGTGGCCACCCCTTCGGGGATCACGGCGTCGGGCAATAGATAGATAGATAGATAGAAGTAGTACATCATAAGTGATAGTATTTTACATTACCATACCCCAAATACCTGTGGGTGAGAGAGGCTTTGGTGGGGTCACACATTCACGTATATTGCTCCCGTCCGGCGTATCGCCAATTTATGTAAAGACGCGAGTAGTTTCTGCCGTTGAACGCCCGTTCTTCCACGTCTATTGCACTTCCCGACAGACTTAGCGTAACGGGGCCAGTGTTACGTCAGACGTAATGGAGTCGTATTGAACTACGTACGTGTTTGCGACGTGCGTAAGCATAGCCCCGTTCGACCTCATGGGCTGCACGATTTGCGGGAACACAGGCCACGCCCATGCCACGCCCCCTCAAGACCGGCGTAGCTGAGGCCGCACGTCTTGGGATTTGTTAGGTCGTACCTGGACCGGTTCTGGCCAATCGTAGGCACACCCCGTCTGACCAAACACAGACAAAGACAGTCTTTGTCAACCACGTAGGTCTGGGTTGGAATCTGGGAACTACAAAAGGGCAGGAATGGCCACACCATTCCCATTCCCAGTCTTTCATCGGCACCATGAACAAGATCGAGGAATTCATCCTGGAGGAGTAACCCACTGAGTGCCAGCCAATTTTGACGTGTGCTTCTGCCAGTGCCAGATTTTTTTTTTTTTTTGGCTAAATCTATTAAGTTGGGAGAGAAATGGTAAAAAAAACACTCCCCCCTCGCCAGAAATCAGGTCCCCGATGGGTCCCGAAAGTAGCTGAAAAGACACTATAGACTACAGAGACTTTTATGGTATCGGAATGTATGGGTGGGAGGGTGGTTTTGGGGTTGGTTGGGGGAAGGTAGAAGGGTAATTGACTTGTGTTACACATATGAAGCCGATTGGTGAGGTAGTTTCGCCACCACAGATTTTCCTTTTTTTCCTTTTCTTCGTATGGATATGCTAGAAGTGGGTGGTGGGAGGCAGTTGGGGGTGTGGTGGGGGGAAGGCAGAAGGGTAAGAGACTTGTCACACAAATATGGAACCGATTGGTGCAGTCGTTTCCCGCCACAGATTTTCCTTTATTTTCCTTTTCTTCGTAAGGATACGCTAGAAGTGGGTGGTGGGAGGCGGTTGGGGGTGTGGTGGGGGGAAGGCAGAAGGGTAAGAGACTTCTCACACAAATATGGAACCGATTGGTGCAGTCGTTTCGCCGCCACAGATTTTCCTTTATTTTCCTTCTGACGGGACCGACAGTCAGCGAGTGGGTGGGAGGAGGGATTTGGGATTTTTGTGGTGGGTAGCCTAAAGGGTAAGGTACATGTGGTAAAAATATGAAAGCCATAGGTGCAGTCGTTTCGCTGCTACGATTTGTTTTCGGCAGGGTGCAGAGGGTGGCAGGGTTGGCTTGTTGGTTGCTGCTCCGGTGTGGTGAGAGGTGTGACTGGAGGGTCCCTCCCTGGTCCGTTGTCCCCTCGTACAACGGTGCCCCGTCTTCCCGCCAACCCGGAGTGCGGCGGTTCTGCCAGATGCGGCCTAACTAACGTATACTTCCACGTTCCACTGGAACTTTCTACGATTTGACGAGAGCAGCTCTCGTCTGACGGGGTAGCTGCTACGTCTGACGAGGCTGCTCTGGTCAGACGGCCGTGGTAGCTAGGTCGGTCGTAAGTGTTCCCGTCTTTTGACATACGTGAGGGCGAGCCACGTTCCTGATTCAACTCGAATCAACAACCGCGCAGCCTTGCCGCACCCACAACATTCCCGACCCACGTGGGCTACTCTTTTCTACTCGCGCCATGCGTGAGTACCCCTCCCGACTGGCCGTAATTTCATTTACGTTTTGCGTATTATGCCATTACGTTTTACGTAATCGGTTGCCAACTACCAATATACCTTCGTTTACAACAGACGGGAGCTGACGGGAGCAATATACGTGAATGTGTGAACCCACCATATGACTCGTATTCCTAAACATTTCCTTCACTTCGCAGCGCCTGATGCCGAACGAATATTGTGGGAATGAGTGTTGTTTATAGAGCTTAGATGGATTAGTACTCCCATTTCTGAAGCTAGCATCATTCGTCAAGTTATTTCGTCCATTACCAACACTACGAAGGGAAAGAATATTTTAAGAATACCACTCACATGCCTCCTGTTTTCCTTTGTCTGTGTAACCTTATGCTGGGGTCACACATTCACGTATATGCTCCCGTATGCTCCCGTACGAAGGTTTATTGGTAGTTGGCAACCGAATACGTAAAACGTAAGGGCTTAGTACGCAAAACTTAAATTAAATTGTGTCTAGTCGTGGGGGTTGGTACGCATGGCGGGCGTAGCCACGCTGGTCTTGGAGGTGGTTGGTGCGGCCAAGGTCGCCCGGTATGTTTTGGATTTCGAATCGGATACGGGGCTCGTGCTCACGTATGTCAAAAGTCGGGAAAGCATACGTTTTACCTGGCTAGCTGCTACGTCTTACGGGTGCAGCCCCGTAAAACGTAGCAGCTAGACAGGTAAAACGTAAGTTTCTCCCGCCAATCGTACAATGTTCACGTAAAACGGGAAAGTGAAAGTAAGTCCGGGCGCATCTGGCAGAACCGCCGCACTGCAGGTTGGTGGGAAGACGCGGCACCGTTGTACGGTGGGGTCACGGGGGACAACGGGACCAGCGCGGGACACTCCGTCACACCTCTCACCACACCGGAGCAGCAACCAACAAGCCAACCCTGCCACCCTCTGCACCCTGCAGAAAACAAATCGTAGCAGCGAAACAACTGCACCTATGGCTTTCATATTTTTACCACATGTACCTTACCCTTTAGGCTACCCACCACAAAAATCCCAAATCCCTCCTCCCACCCACTCGTTGACTGTCGGTCCCGTCAGAAGGAAAAAAAAGGAAAATCTGTGGCGGCGAAACGACTGCACCAATCGGGTCCATATTTGTGTGACAAGTCCCTTACCCTTCTGCCTTCCCCCCACCACACCCCCAACCACCTCCAACCACCCACTTCCAGCGTATCCGTACGAAGATAAGGAAAAAAAGGAAAATCTGTGGCGGCGAAACTACCTCACCAATCGGTTCCATATTTGTGTGACAAGTCCCTTACCCTTCTGCCTTCCCCCCAACACACCCCCAACCGCCTCCCACCACCCACTTCCAGCGTATCCGTACGAAGATAAGGAAAAAAAGGAAAATCCGTGGTGGCGAAACTACCTCACCAATCGGCTTCATATGTGTAACACAAGTCAATTACCCTTCTACCTTCCCCCAACCAACCCGAAAACCACCCTCCCACCACCCTCCCACCCATACATTCCGATACCATACATTCCGATACCATAAAAGTCTCTGTAGTCTATAGTGTCTTTTCAGCTACTTTCGGGACCATCGGGGACCTGATTTCTGGCGAAAATGGACAAGGGGAGTGTTTTTTTTACCATTATCCTTCCTTTCTCTCCCAACTTGATAGATTTAGCCAAAAAAAAAAAAAAAAACTCTGGCACTGGCAGAAGCACACCGTCAAAATTGGCTGGCACTCAGCAGGTTAAAGGTTACAAGGATGAATGGTCTTTCCTCTATAAAGGGAGTTCACAAAATTGAACTCCTCCAGGATGAATTCCGCGATGTTGTTCATGGTGCCGATGAAGGACTGGGAATGGGAATGGTGTGGCCATTCCTGCCCTTTTGTAGTTCCCAGATTCCAACCCAGACCTACGTGGTTGACAAAGACTGTCTTTGTCTGTGTTTGGACAGACGGGGTGTGCCTACGATTGTCCGGACACGGTCCACGTAATGCCTACAAACTCACAAGACGTACGGCCTCAGCTACGTAGGTCTTGTGGGGGCGTGGCCATGGGCGTGGCCTGTGTTCCCGCAAATCCGGCAGCCCAGGCGGACTAACGGGGGACATGCTTACGTAAGTCGCAAGCACGTACGTAGCTCCATACGACTACATTACGTCTGACGTAACACTGGCCCCGTTACGGTACGTATGTCGGGAAGTGCAATAGTCGTAGTCTATACGGGCGTACACGGCCGGACTACGCCCGTCATAACACAAAATTGGCGATCACGCCTGACGGGAGCATACGGGAGCGATATACGTGAATGTGTGACCCCAGCATTAGACGATTTAATTTCAGTTAACGAAAGACGCCTGATAGTCAAGGTAAATAATATGACCTCGATTTAACTCATTCAGTACAAGATTCGCCTACTCACCCTGATTCACCAACACACCATGATTCACCAACTCACACTGATTCACCAACTCACTGATTCAACTACCCACACTGATTCAACTACTCACCCTGATTCACCAACTCACTCTGATTCACCAACTCACTCTGATTCACCAACTCACACTGATTCACCAACTCGCACTGATTCACCAACTCACTGATTCACCAACTCACACTGATTCACCAACTCACATTGATTCGCCAACTCACCCAGATTCATCCATCCACCCTGATTCACCGACTCACCCTGATTCATCCATCCACCCTGATTCGACCACTCACCATGATTCAACCACTCACCATGATTCAACCACTCGCCTTGATTCAACCACTCACCGTGATTCTACCACCCACCGTGATTCAACCACTCACCATGATTCACCAACTCACCCTTATCACCAACTCACACTGATTCACCTACTCACACTGATTCACCTACTCACACTGATTCACCTACTCACAATGATTCACTAACTCACACTGATTTACTAACTCACATTAGTTCCGCAACTTACACTGATTCACCAACTCACACTGATTCACCAACTCACACTGATTCACCAACTCACACTGATTCACCAACTCACACTGATTCACCAACTCACACTGATTCACCAACTCACACTGATTCACCAACTCACACTGATTCACCAACTCACCCTGATTCAACTACTCGCCCTGATTTACCCACTCCCACTGTTTCAACCACTCACCATGATTCACCCACATGATTCAACCACTCACTATGCTTCAACCACTCACTATGCTTCAACCACTCACTATGCTTCAACCACTCACCCTGATTCAACGACTCACCCTGATTCAACGACTCACCCTGATTCAACGACTCACCCTGATTCAACCGCTCACCCTGATTCAACCGCTCACCGTGATTTAACCGCTCACCGTGATTGAACCACTCACCATGATTCAACCACCCACCATGATTCAACCACTCACACTAATTTAATCACTCACCATGATTCAACCACTCACCATGATTTAGCCACTCACCATGATTTAGTCACTCACCCTAATTCAACCACTCACTAGGATTCAACCACTCAACGAGATTTGTCAGCAAATGGGATAAAATGGCTTCACTTATAATTCTCGCTACAAAAAATACACTGGAGACCTCTGGTGGACGCTTCTGAACTAGCGCCAGAGCTAAGACTGTCGACATCAACAATACTTAACACCTAGGACATGCACAGTTTATCATGATTTCTTGTGATTATACTTTCTTTTATTATAAGGTATACAACTACACTAAATCCTTATAAAGTATAGTAGTCATGGGAATGTCTATATGCAGATGATAATGACTATAAACATAATTATAAGCTGATTAATTATCATCACAAAAAGGCGCGAACATGCTTGCTGACTTTGTATTGTAAATATAATAGGTTATATATGGGCATAGGTGACTTTAAAATATAATAAACAACAGTATGCATAGGCTATAATATGTTTCGGCTACAGACCGCTTATAATAAAGAATTGTTGAAAGAGAGAGAGGGTGCAGAGATCCGTAATGTATACAGTTTCCCATGATGCACTGCTGTAAATATTGCGTTCAGCTCCTCTGTCGGCCACTTTTGGCATTTGTTGGTAGTCTCGGAGAATTGACCACAACTAATACAGGTTATTAAGGTTAGATTTATTATTTAGGTTTAGGGTAGGTAAAATTAGGTATTTAAGTTAAATTTCCAAGATTAGGTTAGGGAAATAGTAAGGGAGTGAAAGATATGAATGGGCAAGTGCTAGTAGAGAAGCAAAAGAGAGTCAAGAGATGGAGGGAGCACTTCAATGAATTGTAGAATGTAGGGAATGAAATGCAAGCAAACATAGTTGTATGGGGTATGGGAGGGAGAAGAAGAGAAATAATGTAGGAGGAAGTGGGGATCAGGAGGTCAAAAGTGTGTGAGGCCTTGAAAAGGGTTAAGATGGGGATAGCATCAGGGGGGGGGTCAGTGATGTGATGATGGTCCTGCCCTCCCACTGTCCGATATCCCCTTCTGTACCGGTGACGTCTTTTCTATATGATTCTAGCTATGCTTAGACGATTGTGTGCAGTTTATGAAGGATTTGTGGCAGTAAAAAGGGTTAAGTGACATAGTTCGAAGACTGTTAGTTGCTAGAGACCTTTTTTAAACTGAATAACATTGGCTAATAGTAGCAAGAATAAAATTTAGAGACTTCGCCGGCACATATGGGGATATAGAAGGGTTGGTAGGGGAGTTGGGGAGAAGTTGAGGGAATAGGAATAGGGTATGGAAAGTAGGAGAGGGTGAGGGAGAAATAGGTAGGGTGTAGAGAGGAATGAGAAGGGGAGGAGTCTGGCTGCCAAGAGCAATGAGAGGGCAAGACCAGGGTGACGTCACTGTGGTCCTTCTGACCAATAGCCTGGTGAACTTGAACTCAGGGTGACCATTACTGACCAATGAGTGACCCTCCCACTGACCACTGGGAATCCCCTGACCCACAATGGCCTCTCCCGGAGACCAAACGCTGCTTCCCTGGGCTGTGACCAAATGCGAGCATGTGAGGGATCGACAAAATTTGAAAATATGAGCCCCACAAAGTGTTAGACTGGAGAGATGTTTGCAGTGTTATCTACGAAATATTTTCGAAGCCATGTGAACCACTTCTGAAAGTTCCTATGCAGTGGAATAGTCAATATACAGTAGATAGCTAACTACAACACTTTTACATATTTACATAGCAAAATATCATGGTATATATGCGTTTAGTTACTATCTATGCTAAATACAAACTACTTATGTGATAATACATAAGGAAATGCCTTATCAGGGGCGAAATTTATGCTTTGTTTTTTATTCTGGTTAATTTCAAGGCATATATAAAAAAAATACTGAAACAACGTAATATCATTTACTGGTACCTAATTATAGGTTGTGGATACTCACTCGATACTCTTGGATAAGGGTTATAAATAATTATATACTATAATGTACCAAAGTAAGGCTAGGTTAATTAATACCGGTTTATATATTTAGTTTTATTATAATTTCTTGGTAAAGGTCAACATGTACGGAAATAGAATGAGACAGTAGTAATTGCATTAATTAAGACGCCTTTTGTCACAGCTAGGAGGTACAGTCAACACGCATAATCCAGAGTCTCAGTGATTGTAGTTATGAAATTATAGTTGTTCAGATTGATGTAGGAAACAGTAATGCTTATATATTACTTGATTCATCAGTTTTCCACTTTATATATTGCACATTTATTTGATACATTAACTTTTAAACTTCTAATAAGCCTAAATATTATTATGAGACTCTGCGGATTAAACGAGTTGACTGTACGTACCTTGTGAACGGTCGTAATGACTCCAAGAAGAACGATTTGAAGAGATGGGGAACCATTTGGGTAACATTCCGTGTGGGTTATAATAAATACGGGCCCTGGTCTGTTACGGTCAGTTGGTCATTTGATAGTCACTTGGATGGTCTCTAGAGCAAAATGTAATGTTGGTCAGGCAGCAGCAACAAACAGAGGTTGGACAGACTAATATTGCTTCCATTATATGCACCAATATTCGTCCTGCCCCTGAAGCAAAATTGATGATATTAGACAATAAAGTACGCACCTATCCATTCATCTATAATATTTAACACTTTCAACACCATGACTTCTCTTCAATATATTCTCACATCTTAGGATTCATATTGGGTGAGACTAAAACTCTTCGCTGAGTAATGCAGATACTAATTGCCTTTACACGCCTATCATAGACAATATTGAAGTGATTTTTCCCATTTTGTTTTATGATGCAGACAATAATTGATCAGTATAATATGTAACTAAATGTTAAATAGTGTTACATATACCGGTATATATCAATGCTTTAGGATATTGTGTGCTTTCTCCTAAATATGCAATATAAGTATTCTCTTTTAGCAGATATTTATCTACGAAACATGCAATTAGGTTGTATTGCACATAGTCTAATAACACATACCGGTACACAAATATATATATATATATATGTTTCTAATCTCTCAGTGGGGATCGAACCGTCGACCATCAGGACGATAGCCGACGCTTTAATCAATTACACCACGGCAGTCTAAAAGACTGCCTAAAAGATAAAAGATAGTGCCTTCTATCCTATTATCGGTTGGCGAATTAGATCTGGAAATAGAAGATGATGTAGCCTTTTGTATATACATTTACATTTTTGCCGAATGACCAACCGGACCTCAAACCCCGAGCCTGTAGCATTACAGTTCAACACAAAACCCACTAGACCAGCGAGGAGATAAAAGGGATGGTTTCATTTTAAGGGAGCCCACCTCGCTTTTTTGTTCTCTTTCTCTCCCTCTCTCTTTTGCTTGTATCCATTCGGCCCCATTCAGCCTACTGTTTTAAGAAGTTTACCCTCCTCCAGGTGTCAATATTTTCCTGGCGAGCGGTAGCGAGCCAGCATATATTTGTTTTGTTTTGACAGCAAGCTAAATTTGCACATTTTTCGATAGAAAAATGTCTCCGGCAAAGCCGGATTACTCCATACAGTGCTGGCTCGCTATCGCTCGCCAGGAAAACATCGACACCTAGATGGGGATAAACGTCTTAAAACAGTTGGTTGAATGGGGCCGAATGGATACAAGCCAGGGAAAGAGATAAAAGGAGAGGAAGATAAACAAAAAAACTGTGACCCCCCATTCACTACCACCCATTCCGACTCGTGGTCACGCAGCCTTATCCCGTCCATACACACAAATACTAGTAACTTTAGTGGAATTTTTTGGTCTAGCCTATGATAAATTGCAATACCTTCATCCTAATTACTCGGCTTTTACGAAGATTGTTCAGCGAAATACGGTGCTAATTATGAAAACTTGGCACTAAGATGACGCAGAGACATAGTAGTTTCATATTTTCCATTAGGTATCGGGAAATCAGCTGCTAAAGGATTCCACGTGCCAGCAGCTAAAGGATTCCACGTGCCAGCAGCTAAAGGATTCCACGTGCCAGCAGCTAAAGGATTCCACGTGCCAGCAGCTAAAGGATTCCACGTGCCAGCAGCTAAAGGATTCCACGTGCCAGCAGCTAAAGGATTCCACGTGCCAGCAGCTAAAGGATTCCACGTGCCAGCAGCTAAAGGATTCCACGTGCCAGCAGCTAAAGGATTCCACGTGCCAGCAGCTAAAGGATTCCACGTGCCAGCAGCTAAAGGATTCCACGTGCCAGCAGCTAAAATACAACCAACTATAATACCTGAGCAGCAACACCAGAGGTGAAAATATCCCCAATATATCCGAATAAAATAAATTGTCATGCTTTATTAAGGGGGTAGTTCTCGCTTTTTATGGACCCCCTTCTCCCTCATGTTTAGCATATTAGCTTTGAGGTTTTAAGACGTTTGTTCCGTTATTTTGGCGATTTTGAAACATTTCGCCTCATTTTTTTGTCAATATTAAGACCTTTCGTGCCCTTTAGGTGTCGATTTGTTCCTGGCGAGCGATAGCGAGCCTCTAATTTTAGAAGTAATCGGCCTTCGGCGGGGACATTATTCTACCGAAAAATGTACAAATTTATCTTGTATCTAGATGGTGTTTTTTCTAAGTTTGATGGAGGTCTATCGAGGAAACTCAAAAATATATTAATAAATAAATATATAGACCAAAAACCAAGCACTACCCCCTTAACCATGATACATTCGGAAGGAGGAGTTCTGTTTTACACATAAACAGTGAAACTGGCGTCGGTTCACATATAATTCATTGATAACCTTCACACGAGCACATTGGAGATAGGGATAACAGCATCACCACTACACTGTGTATTACCCTTATCATGCTCGTTATCTTATATCTTTATTCTCGTAATAATTCAGTTTGCTTATTTTCCACAATATATATACATGGAAGAACCAAAAGCAAGGAGATATAGTGTACTGTACAACATCTGCCTAAAACGTGTGATAAACATGCTTATTATCAGTTTTTAAATACATTCTTAACAAGTTTTGGACTTGTGAACAAAATCTTGATATATCGCAGTGTAGTTTTTCGTTCACATATACTAAATATGACCAAAGTAAAGTTTCTGGGTTTGACGTTCTCCTAACAGATGCTAGCCTTGAGTAGAATTAATGAAGATAAATTAGGTTCACTTGAATTCCACGAGTACCTCAGTTCCCACCTTGCTGTGTGAGGGGGAGGTTGGGCGCCTTATCTAAACCTTTGGGTACAGTTGCCAACATTAGTTCCGTTCTTCCCTGCTGCGGTCTGTGTTATTGAAGGTTATCCTGAGTATATGCTCAGAGCCTCACTAGCCAATTCAATATAATTAGAACTATAATAATTTGGGTACATATAATAATTATACTTGCAAATGGAATTACATTTACATAGTCAGTTGTTAAGTGAAAAACACATTTATGCTGATTTTTAGCATCCCGCGTGAGTACAAGCAGCCTCGTGTCAGTTCCCTTATCTACGACTTGGTTATGATAAGATAATAGGATATAAGTAGTACTGGAAGACTGGCATAATAGTCCCCCTATATAAGGGCAAAGGGGAAAGAGGAGTGTGTGGTAACCACCGAGGAATATGTCTTCTAAGCGTAGTAGGGAAGGTATACAGTAGGGTAGTGATTGAGAGAGTGAGAGTGAGAACGGAGAAATGGATAGGCGACGAGCAGGGAGGTTTTAGGAAGGGAAGAGGATGTGTAGATCAGATTTTTACCCTGAATTGTGTTGTGGAGAAGTATCTGGAGAAGAAACAAAAGGTGTATGTTGCCTTTATGGACTTGGAGAAGGCCTATGACAGAGTGGATAGAGAAGGTTTGTGGAAAGTACTTAGAATATACGGAGTAGAGGGCAAGTTGCTGAAAGCAGTGAAGAGCATGTATGAGGGTGCAAAGGCGGCAGTACGTGTGGAGAGTGAGCAGAGCGAGTTCTTTGACCTGAATGTTGGTTTGAAACAGGGGTGTGTGATGTCCCCGTGGTTGTTTACTGTATATATGGATGGAGTTATGAAAGAAATACTATCAAGAGCAGTGGATGTTGGTGTATCGCTGAAAAGGGAGGGAATTGAGTGGAAGCTACCTATACTGCTGTTTGCGGATGATACAGTTCTGATGAGTGATAATGAATGGGAGTTGCAGGGTCTGGTAAATGAGTTTGGAACAGTGTGCGAAAAACGGAATTTGAAGGTAAATACGGGGAAGAGCAAGGTTATGGTCTTCGAAAGGGGTGAAGTCACAGAGTGTGAGGTGAAGCTGAACGGTCAGGCTATGGAGATCGTCAACTCTTTTAAGTATCTGGGCAGTGTGTTGAGTAAAGATGGGACTATGGATGAAGAGGTGCGGGAGAGGGTACAACAGGGGAAGAGGGTTGTAGGAACGCTAAAAGCAGTAACAAGAAATAGGGTGGTCAGTATGGAAGTGAAGAAGTCCTTGCATGACAGTGTGGTAATCCCGACACTGACTTACGGAAGCGAAGCATGGACGTTGGTTGAGAGACTCAGACCAAGAGTGAGAGCAGTGGAAATGAATTACTTAAGGAGTGCGTGCGGAGTTACATGGAGGGATAGACAGACTAATGAGGAAGTAAGAAGGAGGTGTGGTGTGGAGGTAGATGTGCTGGAAAGTGTGAAAAGGAACAACTTGAGATGGTTCGGCCATATGGAACGTATGGAAAGCGAGAGAATGACTAAGAGGGTGTACGAGAGCGAGGTGGAGGGACAGAGGGGGAGAGGTAGACCGAATATGAGGTGGAAGGATGGAGTGAGGAACTACATGAACGAAGGCGGTGCTGGTTGGGAGGAGGGGCGTCGACTGACTGGGGACAGAGGTGCATGGGGGCGGTTCGTTCGTGGCCACCCCTTCGGGGATCACGGCGTCGGGCAATAGATAGATAGATAGATAGAAGTAGTACATCATAAGTGATAGTATTTTACATTACCATACCCCAAATACCTGTGGGTGAGAGAGGCTTTGGTGGGGTCACACATTCACGTATATTGCTCCCGTCCGGCGTATCGCCAATTTATGTAAAGACGCGAGTAGTTTCTGCCGTTGAACGCCCGTTCTTCCACGTCTATTGCACTTCCCGACAGACGTAGCGTAACGGGGCCAGTGTTACGTCAGACGTAATGGAGTCGTATTGAACTACGTACGTGTTTGCGACGTGCGTAAGCATAGCCCCGTTCGACCTCATGGGCTGCACGATTTGCGGGAACACAGGCCACGCCCATGCCACGCCCCCTCAAGACCGGCGTAGCTGAGGCCGCACGTCTTGGGATTTGTTAGGTCGTACCTGGACCGGTTCTGGCCAATCGTAGGCACACCCCGTCTGACCAAACACAGACAAAGACAGTCTTTGTCAACCACGTAGGTCTGGGTTGGAATCTGGGAACTACAAAAGGGCAGGAATGGCCACACCATTCCCATTCCCAGTCTTTCATCGGCACCATGAACAAGATCGAGGAATTCATCCTGGAGGAGTAACCCACTGAGTGCCAGCCAATTTTGACGTGTGCTTCTGCCAGTGCCAGATTTTTTTTTTTTTTTTTGGCTAAATCTATTAAGTTGGGAGAGAAATGGTAAAAAAAACACTCCCCCCTCGCCAGAAATCAGGTCCCCGATGGGTCCCGAAAGTAGCTGAAAAGACACTATAGACTACAGAGACTTTTATGGTATCGGAATGTATGGGTGGGAGGGTGGTTTTGGGGTTGGTTGGGGGAAGGTAGAAGGGTAATTGACTTGTGTTACACATATGAAGCCGATTGGTGAGGTAGTTTCGCCGCCACAGATTTTCCTTTATTTTCCTTTTCTTCGTAAGGATACGCTAGAAGTGGGTGGTGGGAGGCGGTTGGGGGTGTGGTGGGGGGAAGGCAGAAGGGTAAGAGACTTCTCACACAAATATGGAACCGATTGGTGCAGTCGTTTCGCCGCCACAGATTTTCCTTTATTTTCCTTCTGACGGGACCGACAGTCAGCGAGTGGGTGGGAGGAGGGATTTGGGATTTTTGTGGTGGGTAGCCTAAAGGGTAAGGTACATGTGGTAAAAATATGAAAGCCATAGGTGCAGTCGTTTCGCTGCTATGATTTGTTTTCGGCAGGGTGCAGAGGGTGGCAGGGTTGGCTTGTTGGTTGCTGCTCCGGTGTGGTGAGAGGTGTGACTGGAGGGTCCCTCGCTGGTCCGTTGTCCCCTCGTACAACGGTGCCCCGTCTTCCCGCCAACCCGGAGTGCGGCGGTTCTGCCAGATGCGGCCTAACTAACGTATACTTCCACGTTCCACTGGAACTTTCTACGATTTGACGAGAGCAGCTCTCGTCTGACGGGGTAGCTGCTACGTCTGACGAGGCTGCTCTGGTCAGACGGCCGTGGTAGCTAGGTCGGTCGTAAGTGTTCCCGTCTTTTGACATACGTGAGGGCGAGCCACGTTCCTGATTCAACTCGAATCAACAACCGCGCAGCCTTGGCCGCACCCACAACATTCCCGACCCACGTGGGCTACTCTTTTCTACTCGCGCCATGCGTGAGTACCCCTCCCGACTGGCCGTAATTTCATTTACATTTTGCGTATTATGCCATTACGTTTTACGTAATCGGTTGCCAACTACCAATATACCTTCGTTTACAACAGACGGGAGCTGACGGGAGCAATATACGTGAATGTGTGAACCCACCATATGACTCGTATTCCTAAACATTTCCTTCACTTCGCAGCGCCTGATGCCGAACGAATATTGTGGGAATGAGTGTTGTTTATAGAGCTTAGATGGATTAGTACTCCCATTTCTGAAGCTAGCATCATTCGTCAAGTTATTTCGTCCATTACCAACACTACGAAGGGAAAGAATATTTTAAGAATACCACTCACATGCCTCCTGTTTTCCTTTGTCTGTGTAACCTTATGCTGGGGTCACACATTCACGTATATGCTCCCGTATGCTCCCGTACGAAGGTTTATTGGTAGTTGGCAACCGAATACGTAAAACGTAAGGGCTTAGTACGCAAAACTTAAATTAAATTGTGTCTAGTCGTGGGGGTTGGTACGCATGGCGGGCGTAGCCACGCTGGTCTTGGAGGTGGTTGGTGCGGCCAAGGTCGCCCGGTATGTTTTGGATTTCGAATCGGATACGGGGCTCGTGCTCACGTATGTCAAAAGTCGGGAAAGCATACGTTTTACCTGGCTAGCTGCTACGTCTTACGGGTGCAGCCCCGTAAAACGTAGCAGCTAGACAGGTAAAACGTAAGTTTCTCCCGCCAATCGTACAATGTTCACGTAAAACGGGAAAGTGAAAGTAAGTCCGGGCGCATCTGGCAGAACCGCCGCACTGCAGGTTGGTGGGAAGACGCGGCACCGTTGTACGGTGGGGTCACGGGGGACAACGGGACCAGCGGGGGACACTCCGTCACACCTCTCACCACACCGGAGCAGCAACCAACAAGCCAACCCTGCCACCCTCTGCACCCTGCAGAAAACAAATCGTAGCAGCGAAACGACTGTACCTATGGCTTTCATATTTTTACCACATGTACCTTACCCTTTAGGCTACCCACCACAAAAATCCCAAATCCCTCCTCCCACCCACTCGTTGACTGTCGGTCCCGTCAGAAGGAAAAAAAAGGAAAATCTGTGGCGGCGAAACGACTGCACCAATCGGGTCCATATTTGTGTGACAAGTCCCTTACCCTTCTGCCTTCCCCCCACCACACCCCCAACCACCTCCAACCACCCACTTCCAGCGTATCCGTACGAAGATAAGGAAAAAAAGGAAAATCTGTGGCGGCGAAACTACCTCACCAATCGGTTCCATATTTGTGTGACAAGTCCCTTACCCTTCTGCCTTCCCCCCAACACACCCCCAACCGCCTCCCACCACCCACTTCCAGCGTATCCGTACGAAGATAAGGAAAAAAAGGAAAATCCGTGGTGGCGAAACTACCTCACCAATCGGCTTCATATGTGTAACACAAGTCAATTACCCTTCTACCTTCCCCCAACCAACCCGAAAACCACCCTCCCACCACCCTCCCACCCATACATTCCGATACCATAAAAGTCTCTGTAGTCTATAGTGTCTTTTCAGCTACTTTCGGGACCATCGGGGACCTGATTTCTGGCGAAAATGGACAAGGGGAGTGTTTTTTTTACCATTATCCTTCCTTTCTCTCCCAACTTGATAGATTTAGCCAAAAAAAAAAAAAAAAACTCTGGCACTGGCAGAAGCACACCGTCAAAATTGGCTGGCACTCAGCAGGTTAAAGGTTACAAGGATGAATGGTCTTTCCTCTATAAAGGGAGTTCACAAAATTGAACTCCTCCAGGATGAATTCCGCGATGTTGTTCATGGTGCCGATGAAGGACTGGGAATGGGAATGGTGTGGCCATTCCTGCCCTTTTGTAGTTCCCAGATTCCAACCCAGACCTACGTGGTTGACAAAGACTGTCTTTGTCTGTGTTTGGACAGACGGGGTGTGCCTACGATTGTCCGGACACGGTCCACGTAATGCCTACAAACTCACAAGACGTACGGCCTCAGCTACGTAGGTCTTGTGGGGGCGTGGCCATGGGCGTGGCCTGTGTTCCCGCAAATCCGGCAGCCCAGGCGGACTAACGGGGACATGCTTACGTAAGTCGCAAGCACGTACGTAGCTCCATACGACTACATTACGTCTGACGTAACACTGGCCCCGTTACGGTACGTATGTCGGGAAGTGCAATAGTCGTAGTCTATACGGGCGTACACGGCCGGACTACGCCCGTCATAACACAAAATTGGCGATCACGCCTGACGGGAGCATACGGGAGCGATATACGTGAATGTGTGACCCCAGCATTAGACGATTTAATTTCAGTTAACGAAAGACGCCTGATAGTCAAGGTAAATAATATGACCTCGATTTAACTCATTCAGTACAAGATTCGCCTACTCACCCTGATTCACCAACACACCATGATTCACCAACTCACACTGATTCACCAACTCACTGATTCAACTACCCACACTGATTCAACTACTCACCCTGATTCACCAACTCACTCTGATTCACCAACTCACTCTGATTCACCAACTCACACTGATTCACCAACTCGCACTGATTCACCAACTCACTGATTCACCAACTCACACTGATTCACCAACTCACATTGATTCGCCAACTCACCCAGATTCATCCATCCACCCTGATTCACCGACTCACCCTGATTCATCCATCCACCCTGATTTGACCACTCACCATGATTCAACCACTCACCATGATTCAACCACTCGCCTTGATTCAACCACTCACCGTGATTCTACCACCCACCGTGATTCAACCACTCACCATGATTCACCAACTCACCCTTATCACCAACTCACACTGATTCACCTACTCACACTGATTCACCTACTCACACTGATTCACCTACTCACAATGATTCACTAACTCACACTGATTTACTAACTCACATTAGTTCCGCAACTTACACTGATTCACCAACTCACACTGATTCACCAACTCACACTGATTCACCAACTCACACTGATTCACCAACTCACCCTGATTCAACTACTCGCCCTGATTTACCCACTCCCACTGTTTCAACCACTCACCATGATTCACCCACATGATTCAACCACTCACTATGCTTCAACCACTCACTATGCTTCAACCACTCACTATGCTTCAACCACTCACCCTGATTCAACGACTCACCCTGATTCAACGACTCACCCTGATTCAACGACTCACCCTGATTCAACCGCTCACCCTGATTCAACCGCTCACCGTGATTTAACCGCTCACCGTGATTGAACCACTCACCATGATTCAACCACCCACCATGATTCAACCACTCACACTAATTTAATCACTCACCATGATTCAACCACTCACCATGATTTAGCCACTCACCATGATTTAGTCACTCACCCTAATTCAACCACTCACTAGGATTCAACCACTCAACGAGATTTGTCAGCAAATGGGATAAAATGGCTTCACTTATAATTCTCGCTACAAAAAATACACTGGAGACCTCTGGTGGACGCTTCTGAACTAGCGCCAGAGCTAAGACTGTCGACATCAACAATACTTAACACCTAGGACATGCACAGTTTATCATGATTTCTTGTGATTATACTTTCTTTTATTATAAGGTATACAACTACACTAAATCCTTATAAAGTATAGTAGTCATGGGAATGTCTATATGCAGATGATAATGACTATAAACATAATTATAAGCTGATTAATTATCATCACAAAAAGGCGCGAACATGCTTGCTGACTTTGTATTGTAAATATAATAGGTTATATATGGGCATAGGTGACTTTAAAATATAATAAACAACAGTATGCATAGGCTATAATATGTTTCGGCTACAGACCGCTTATAATAAAGAATTGTTGAAAGAGAGAGAGGGTGCAGAGATCCGTAATGTATACAGTTTCCCATGATGCACTGCTGTAAATATTGCGTTCAGCTCCTCTGTCGGCCACTTTTGGCATTTGTTGGTAGTCTCGGAGAATTGACCACAACTAATACAGGTTATTAAGGTTAGATTTATTATTTAGGTTTAGGGTAGGTAAAATTAGGTATTTAAGTTAAATTTCCAAGATTAGGTTAGGGAAATAGTAAGGGAGTGAAAGATATGAATGGGCAAGTGCTAGTAGAGAAGCAAAAGAGAGTCAAGAGATGGAGGGAGCACTTCAATGAATTGTAGAATGTAGGGAATGAAATGCAAGCAAACATAGTTGTATGGGGTATGGGAGGGAGAAGAAGAGAAATAATGTAGGAGGAAGTGGGGATCAGGAGGTCAAAAGTGTGTGAGGCCTTGAAAAGGGTTAAGATGGGGATAGCATCAGGAATAGATAAGAGTGTGTGGGGAGATGCTGAGGTATGGTGGTGAAATAGTGATTTAATGGGTATGGAAAATGTGTAGACTAGCATGGAAGAAGGGAAATATGCCCAAAGATTGGAAGACAGGCATAATAGTCTCCCTGTATAAGGGTAAAGGGGAGAGAGGAGTGTGTGGCAATCACAAGAGGATATGTCTCCAAAGAATAGTAGTGAAGATGTACAGTAGGGCAGTGGTGATCGAGAGAGTGAGAATGAGAACGAGAACGGAGAAATGGGTAGGTGAGGAACAGGACGGGTTTAGGAAGGGAAGAGGGTGTGTTAAGATTTTCTCCTTGAAAAATGTTGTTGAGAAATATCTGGAAAAGGCACAAAAGTTGTATGCTGCCTTTATGGACTTGGATAAAGCCTATGCCAGAGCTGATAAAGAAGGGCTGTAGAAGGTATTGAGAATATACGGAACAGTTGCTAAGTTGCTGAAAAGCGGTGAAGAGCATAATAAATATGAGGATGCAAAGGCGGCAGTGCGTGTGGAGAATGAACAGAGCAAGTTCCTTGATCTGTATGTTGGGTTAAAGGAAGTGTGTGTGCTATCCTTATGGCTGTTCAATATATATACTGTATATATGGATGGAGTCATGCAAAAAATACAAAGAAGAACAGTGGATGTTTATGTACCCTTGATAAGGGAAGGAAATTAGTGGAAGTTGGCTGTACTGCTGTTTGCTGATGATAAAGTTCTGATGAGTGATAATGAGTGGAGGTTACAGGGTCTGGAAAATGTGTTTGTAACAGTGTGTGAGAAACGGGACCTGAAGGTAAATGCAGGGAAGAGTATGGTTATTGTCTTTGAAAGGGGTGCAGTCACAGAGTGTGATTTGAGGTTGAATGGTCAGGTTATGGAGAATGTCAGCTCATTTAAGTTCTTGAGCAGTGTGATCGAGTAAAGATGGGAGTATGGGGGATGGACTGTGGGAAAGGGTGCAACAGGGGAAGAGGGCTGTAGGAATACTGAAAGCAGTGACAAGAAAAACAGTGGTCAGCATGGAAGTAAAAAAGTCATTGCATGATAGTGTGATAATCCCGACACAAACGTACGGGAGTAAAGCATGGGCGTTGTTGGAGAGGCACAAATCAAGAGTGAGTAGGGTGGAAATAAGTTACTTTAGAAATGTATGTGAAGTTACATGGAGGGATATACAGACGAATGAGGAAGTATGAGAGCAGTGTGTTGTGGATGTGCTGGAAAGTGTGAAAATGAATACCTTGATGGTTCGGCCGTGTGGAACGTATGGGAAGCAAGAGAATGACTGAGCGAGTGTACGAGAGTGAGGTGGAAGAACAGAGAGGGAGGTGGAAGGATGGAGATTATAGTTATATGAGTGAAAGTTGTGTTGCGTCGGCTGACAGGGAACAGAGGTGCATGGGGGCGATTCCTTCATCTTTTGAGGTGGAAGGTTGTTCTATCTTGCCATTTTGGCCACATTACTTGGGACGGGGGGGGGGGGACTTTTGTTACTGTACCCTACAGTACAGTAGGGGTTACGTTATTTGTTTCCCTGTCCCCCTTGTAGGCGAACCACAGCACCATGTCCAAGAACCGGATGGACACGGCCGGGGAGCGACCCAGCCTCCTCGCTACCATCCGGCGTATGAGGAGAGACTCGGACCAGCCCACCGAGGAGGACATAGAGAGGGTGACCAGGATCATACACACGCAGGAGGAGGTGGAGCAGACCAGGTGTGGGATTGGCTCATTTAGGCCACAATGGTTACAGGTAAATATGATACACTTATTTCTAGACTTACCTCTTTATTTGTATCTATATTTATTTTTACGGCTCTTTATCTTTGCCTGTTTACGCATTTTCAGTTGTTTATTTTGTTGCCTATTTACAGTTACTTATTTCTCTATTTACCTCTTTATTTGTATCTATATGTATTTTACGGCTCTTTATCTGTGTGTAGGTCCTAGCGAGGAAGGAAGTGTACCTGGCCTTGTACTGCATGGTGGCAGGGTATTTTCGGCACCTACAACCGTCACTTCCACTCGTTTTTCTGTACCCCCTTAATTCTCCCTCGTGTTTAGCCCCTCTAGTTTTGAGATTATAAGACGTTCGGCCCATTAGTTTGGCGATTTTGACAAGTTTCTCCCCATTTCGTTGTCAATTTTAAGACCTTTCGTGCCATATAGGCCTAGGTGTCGATTATTTCCTGGCGAGCGATAGCGAGCCTGAAATGTTAAGAGGAATCGGCCTTCGGCCGGGACATTTTTCTACCGAAAAATTTACACATTTAGCTTGCTGTCAAAACAAAAAAATATAATTGCTGGCTCGCTACCGCTCGCCAGGAAAATATTGACACTTGGATGGGGGTAAACGTCTTAAAACAGTTAGCTGAATGGGGCCGAATGGATACAAGCCAGGGAAAGAGAGCAAAGGAGAGATAATAAATAAAGCCGGTGACCCCCCATAATATTAATACCTAATTTTGCACTTGGTAGGTACTAGCGAGGAAGGAAGTGTACCTGGCCTTGTACAGCATGGTGGCTGTGGCCCAGGGAATGTTCGGCACCTACAACGTTGCCGTCACTTCCACACTGGAGAAGAGGTTTAAGCTTTCCAGTAAACAGATGGGTAAGACTGCTTATGCTTTCGTTTCGAGTCCCAAATTAAGGGGAGGTTTTTAGTTTGGTCCCTAGATATCCTTCAAACTTATGATTACACCCCCTTGAGCCCCTTTCAAGATACATTTGTACATTTTTCGGTAGAAAAATGTCCCGGCTGAAAGCCGGTTCCTCTTATATTACAGGCTCGCTATCGCTCGCCAGGATAAAATCGACACCTAAATGGCACGAAAGGTTTTAAAATTGACAGAAATGGGTTGAAAGTTCTTAAAATAGTCAAAATAATGGGGCAAACGTCTTAAAATTAGAAACACAATGGAGCTAAACATGAGGGAGAAAGGAGTCAAGAAAAAAATCCCTCAAGTGGACATCTCCCCTTAAGCTCTCCAGCAAACAGATAGGTAAGACTGTTTATGCTTTCGTGTCGTGTCCCAAGAGCTTGCTTCATATTAAAGGATTGACCATTGTACTGGCAATAGATCAGGATTGGTAATAGTAGAAGATTAGAAAACATAGACAGTCTTCTAGAAATGTTGTCCTTGTACAGATCCCTTTCCTTTCAGATTCCATTCCTCGCGCTATTGAAACAATCCACCTTGCCTGATCCTAGCCTCTCACCATAATGTATACACCTCACCTCAGAGCCTGTATAACTAGCATTGCGTACCATCCTTCCCATTGCATCATTACCATAATCAATATTCAGTCTAAGAATATGCGTGATATATTGCACATTCGTTGACATGCTAACACAGGGCAACACCAGTGATCATAGAGATGTAAACCCAACTTATTATTTGTAGCCATCTGAAACACAAACTAGTGTCTTACTGTGCACAAAAAGAGAACTAGATCAATATTTTCCCCGATTAACATTATTGTTCATATAATAGATACACATCATTTCAACAAGTCCCCTTCAGGCATACTGTAGAATTCAAGGAAAGATCGAACTATCGAGTACTTTCAATAAATTGTGTTCGATATGAGTGCATAATTATATACCCCAAGTTACCACAACACTAAAGCTAAGTTTACTAAAGCTAAGTAAGGCGATGTCACACAAGCGCTTTTTCCGTCAATATTTACGAGCAATTGTTGTCTGGCAGCTTCAAAATATTAGTTCCATTAGACTGCAACTATCTAACATATTCTGCCGTCGATTTAGTTTCCAATTCCAATGCGAAAAACCCTCAAAATAGTACGAACGAAAACCCTCAAAATAGTACGAACGAAAACCCTCAAAATAGTAAGAACGAAAACTTGCTCATCGAAAATTGACGGAAAAGGCGTTCGTGTGACACCGGCATAGAGGGTGTTCTATAGTTTGTAAGGTCGGCAGCACTAAGGCCCCAATGTAGGCTATTGTTTTGGTTAAGGGGAGGCAGACCGTTTTTCTGGACCCCCTTCTCCCTCATGTTTAGCCCCATTAGTTTTCAGATGTTAAGATGTTTGCCCCGTTAGTTAGACGATTTTAAGACCTTTCACCCCATTTTTTGGTAAATATTTAAACCTTTCGTGTTATTTAGGTGTCAATGTTTTCCCTGGCGAACGATAGTGAGCCTGTAATGTTGGAAGAATCGGCCTTCGGCCCGGACATTTTTCTACCGAAAAATGTACAAATTAATCTAGAAGGGGGATCTAATGGATGTTTTTTTTATTTTTTTATGGAGGTCTAGGTAGGAAACTAGAAAAATAATTAATACATGCAAAAATCGCCCAAATAGTGAACCATCTCCCCTTAAGAGTCAGAGAAAAAAAAATCAACTTTTGACATCGAAAAAAAAAAACAAAAAAAAAAAAAAATTGGCCCCTGGGCCATGCAAAATCTGAGTCCTGTACCTCCCCTCCTTCCCCACTTTCCTTCAGTTATCACCTATTTTCCCTGTTATTCCCTTAATCTGAGGTATATTTTCGTGCTAACATTAGAAATCCGGTTACAGGGTGTGGTCATCACTGATAGCAAGCGAATGCAAGAGAGAGAGAGAGAGAGTATCGATCAACTGTGTCTCGGTGGCCTTGGGGGAAATTGGCGGGAAAGCAGCTTGCCTCACCCATACATTATACAACTCGCGGGCTATATCTCCGATTTTGACCATCCAAACGCTGTTTTCACTCGTTTTATTGTTGTTTCAGGTTAATACCTTTATAATCAACCCATAATAGGCGCATATGGATAAGTATTAATGCTATTAATGGTACAGTACAATGAATATTTTAGTGACGGAAACACCTCAAATACGTCAGCACAGGGAGACTTTTCCAATTACCCCCATGCGCACTTGTTAGGTTAAAACAGTTGGCTGTATGTGGCCGAATGGATACAAGCCAGGGAAAGAGAGAAAAGGAGAAAAAGATAAAAAAAAGCCGGTGACCCCCCTTAAATCTCATAACTAATTGGGCTAAACATGAAGGAGAAGGGGTCCAGAGCCAAATAACCACTACTTAAGCCGGTATCACATGAGAGCTTTTATAGTCAACATTTGATAATCAAAAATTTTCTGGCAACATTTCTGGAATAATTTGCACTGGTATCGGAAACTAGACTGGTGATAGATGAATTTACGTAACCACAATAGTTAAAATGTTTACCTCATAAGCTGCCAGACCAGTGTTGAGCAAAAATATTGAGGGAAAAAGCGCTCGTGTGATAACGGCTTTACCCTTCCCCTCCACAGACTATTGGTGTTGGTGGGTGGGGAGTGAGTGGGTACTGCGATGACACCTGCAGTACTTTCTTCTACTACCTCATAGCCCAAATTATCATAAAGTCTGTGTGGGCTACGGGTAAGGTGGCCGCCAACATGATTAATCTCAGGTAAGCCACAAGGTATTTATATTTGTGTGTGTATATATTGTTACGTATCTTGATCCTCAAGTGGTTAACTTGATGAATCTAGATAGCACAGAGATATATATTAAGGTATCAGTCAGCTGAAGGCAAAACAAAAGTAAAATCTAATAAAATAATTCACTGTTGTTGCTTCCTTTCCTTTTGGATCTTAAGACTTAGTATCCTTTATTGACTGATACTCTTTAATTATGAAAAATACTGAAACTAATTAAAGTCATGTAGTATTTATAAAGAATATTATTTAACCGAAGCTTAGTAGGCTATGGTTATGAACCGAATAAGTTATATCTAAAGGACTATTAATTCTATAAAAAGTCTTGAAAGATAAATATTAAAGGAAGAATATTTCAGTCTCTTACCCTATTTGAAATGAATAGATAGTTTTCTTATATGTCCTTTTATTTATATTTAATTTAATTATTCTTGGTTCTTGTCTTACGTTAATAGAATTATATTATTATTATCATCAGGAGTAATATCAAAGTCACATAAAAAGTTAGATATATATTTAATAATTAGTTAAATGTATTTCTTAACCACGTAACATTGGTTTGATTATGAGTAAATAAAGTTACAGGATCGTTTCATAGATTCGATTCAGGTCTCACTCAAATAATATGAAAAGCAAAATATAATATTTTGAAGCAAAAGAATTTTCTTCAGCTTAGGAAATCACTAGAAGTAATATTAACACAGCCATGTTAGTCTAAGGCGATATTACTAATATGAGACAATAGCATCACCGTACTAAGCACCGTTAAGCAATGTAAGCTTAATTCAAAGAAAATTAACGAACTCGTAAGTATTAATATAAAACAATAGTATTACTTTCATCATAACCCAATTACTTAAAGAGTTGCTTTAGTCCACAAGTTAGTCAACTAAAATAGTTAAGTACATAATAATAGCGTTAACGTTAATTCCCAATCAAATAGTTAATTACATAAATAGTAGCGTTAACGTTAATTCGCAATCAAATAGTTAAACACATAATAGTAGCGTTAACGTTAATTCGCAATCAAATAGTTAAATACACAATAATAGCGTTCACGTTAATTCCCAATCACATATCTCACTAACCAACATAACGTAAGTGTTTACACCGAACACACTTAACACACACATATATAATCTGACTGACAGTCACAATCCCATTATAATACTTCACCCCGTCTTCCTCCAGCTGCAAGTTCACCTTCCCCAACTCCAAATGAGACTGATTTGAATGCCCACAACTCGGGTCTTATATACCAAACAATGATGGTGTAGGAACGAATCAGGAGGCGAGTGATGGTGCGCGCCCCTATCATAGCTCCTCGAGTTGCATAGCAGGTGCCTGGTCCAATCACAGCTCCCGGCGTCGATCATACGTCATAGCATCGTGGCATCGAGGTAGTTTGCAGAGTCCCCTATGACGCACGCAGGTGTGAAGGCTTGTTTGCAGGTATGCGGGAGAGGTAGTTTCCCCACTCGCTTCACCGTTTGGGTAGTTCGGCTCCTTCAACTCTAATTCTAACTGTTAAATTAACATACAGGGCTCCGTATGTCAGACCTCCCCCCTAGAAAAGAGTTTAAGGAGTACAGTACATAATATTAAACAGAATACATAAATAGATTCACCACCAGATTGGCAACAGCAAGATTATAATGAGGATATAATAAGGATATCACCCAAAGTAGGCAACGTCTCCAGGTACCACATCAGAACATTGCCGGAACGTAGCTGGAGCGTTATTCGAACTGCAAGGCATCTCACAGCTGAAGGCTTAAAAGCGCACTACAAAAGCATGATATTTACCTCGCTACAAGGGAGAGCTAATTGCCAAAATCCTCTCATTAAATTAAACTTACTGCTGTATGAGGCCAAACTGGTAAATGCAATCTTTGATCCGTGGCAGTGGGTAGGTATCGTTCTCTGTGACAGCATTGACTTGCCTATAGTCCACACATAACCTATGGCTCCCGTCTGGCTTTGGCACAAGTATGACCGGACTACTCCACTGGCTTAAGGCCCTAGTGATCAGTTCATTAGACAACATAAAGTCAAGCTCGACCTGCAGTATACTCCTGCGTTGTGGTGAGACACGGTAGGGGGATAGTTTAATGGGAGTTGCATCCCCTACGTCGATGTCGTGCACGGCCAAAGAAGTGAGCCCTGGAGTATCACGGAACACACTGGGAGACTGAGATAAAACAGAGATTAGTTGGTTCGCTTGATCAGAGGGAAGATGACATAGTTTAGATGGTAATTCCCTCCAAGCCACTGAATTATACTGAAAGTTGGATAGGCTACATGACAAGTCAAAGTCTGCATGGATACCTTCAGGCTCTGGAACAGTCTGTTGCGAGTCAGTAAGAGAACTGAAAACTTCGTCCGCACCAGGCTGTTCACAGGTCCTGACATTCACTGCCACAGTGGGAGAATCTGGAAGAGAGGAATCAGGGGACCTATGGTAGGGTTTCAACATATTTATATGGAATACTTGCGTGGGCTTTCTCCTGTCTGGGGTAGTTACTAGATAATCGGTAATGCTCACCCTCCGAATGATCTTATATGGGCCTCTGAACTTGGCAGATAATGGTTGGCCAAAAAGGGGGAGCAGGACCAAAACCTCATCACCGGGCTGAAACTCCCTCTCACGGGCTTTTCTGTCATACCATTTCTTCATGGAGCTTTTAGCCACGGTCAGGTTTTGAGCGGCAAACTCACATGAGGATCTCAGCCGGGTTTTGAAATCTGAAACATACTTGAGGAGGTTTTGGTTCCCCTCCTGGCCGACTAGGCTATCCTGCAATAGTTGCAAAGGACCTCTTACCTGGTGACCGAAAACTAGCTCATTAGGGGAAAAACCCAGGGATTCAGTTGGAACCTCACGAGTAGCAAATAAAAGAAAAGGTACCCCCTTATCCCACTCAACTCCGGTCTCTGTACAATATTTACGTAACATTCCTTTTAATGTCTGATGATATCGTTCGAGAACCCCTCGACTCTCTGGGTGGTAGGTGCTAGACTTAACATGCTCGATACCCAACTCCTTCAGGGACTGCTGAAAAATGTTAGAGGTAAAATTAGTTCCTAGATCACTTTGCACCTCATGGGGGAAACCCATTCTGGTGAAGAATTTGAGCAGTTCCTTGATGACAGTTGGAGCAGAGGTAGTCCTTAAGGGTATAGCCTCTGGGTAGCGAGTTGCCATGTCCATGATAGTTAATAAATAAATGTTACCTTGGGAAGTCTTAGGCAATGGGCCTACAATGTCCACTACCACCCGAGTAAAAGGATTCTCGAAAACGGGCAAGGGCACCAGAGGATGTACAGGCACCTTCTGATTGGGTTTTCCTGTCATCTGGCAAGTGTGACACACTCTACAACACTCCACTACATCTGCACGCATTCCTGGCCAGTAAAAGTGGGCTCTGATTCTGTCTAGAGTTTTTCTCACACCTAGGTGTCCTGCCAATGGTATACAATGTGCCATTTCCATGATATCTTTACGACAAGGTTTGGGGACTACTACTTGATGGACGTCCCAAGCCCCGTCATCGATTGGTCTGTGTGGCGGTCTCCATCTTCGCCACAATACTCCTCCTTTGAGGTAGAAACATTCACCACCCTCCTTCTCACATTCCTTTTCACTCACGGACCTGGCAGGTAACTCCTTGCATTCACTATCATCTCTCTGTAGCTCTACCAGGCCACTAGGACAATTTGGAGGGGTTTCATGGTCATCTTTAGGGTCAAGATGAGCCATAAAGGTGTCGGATAAATTCACCTCAGTCACATCATCAGGCACAGTAGGAGCGTCATTCACACTCTCATCATCCCTTTCATCAACTCTTACATTCGGTACATTTCTGTCGGAGGGAACTGCTACTTGAGACATTGAACGTGTGACAGCACACACAGGGAAAACTGTTGGCATCTCCTTTTCGAGCTCACCGGTTAGTGGCTCGTTAACAGGGGAAAGTGACAAAATGGGGTCTGGTCGGACCTTCTCACCTGCTACATCATTCCCCAAAAGGAGCGTTACCCCAGGCACAGGGATATCTTGGGACCTACACAAAGCTATGGTGGCCTCACCCTGTAGTAACTCACATTCAATTTCGCCTTTTACCAAGTATGCATAAAACTGGCCTCCAGCACCTCTCATTACAACTGGTTCGCCAGGTGGGCACTCAGTGTAAGGATTCACCATGAGGGTGCTAGTAGAACCTGTGTCTCTCAGAATTTTTACCTCATGCATACAACCATTTAATCTCACGTTGCCAGATGAAATAAAGGGACGGTAACTGTCCTGCACTGATGGTGAAATTATTATTGGCTTAACCCTAGTGGGTTGCACCACACATGCTACTACACCCCTGTCTAGATGTTTTACGTTAGCTGCTAGGTACTCCTTCTGTCGAGAGTCTTGCATTAAAGGAACTTTTGGTGCTAGGTACTCCTTCTGTCGGGAGTCCTGCATTACAGGCACATATGGAGTTTGAGATACGGCGGCAACTGTCTGCCCCGATCTCTCCGTTCTCTCCTTGGCCCAGCACTGATAAGCTAGGTGGCCTCTCTTGCCACAAAAAGTACATACTTTAGGGGATACGGGAACGTTCCCTCTTTGAGCATTCCTATTAGTTTGGGGCCCACCTCTGTTACCATTGCCCTGAGTCGCATTTTTAGTTGGGGGAACAATACGGTTTTGGCTAGCTGGGGAAGACGTTATAGGCTTGTGACTGGGTCTGTCAGATTTGTGATTGGGATACTTAAAATTAGAGCTAGAATTATCGTAGGGCTTCTTTCCACGAAATTTGTTGTTGAGCACGTATGTGTCAGCCATGTCAGCGGCGTCAGCAAGACAATCTACCTTTTTCCCCTTTAAATGATAGGATACAGAAGAATCAATTTTCCATAGGAAATTTTCTAACAGGACCAACTCCTTCAGATCGTTGTAGCTTGTGACTTTCTTACTCTTGACCCAATGATTGAAAGTTTTAGTCATGGTCCTGGCAAATACCTTATGGGTTTCTTCTACTTTCTTCTGGTTTTTACGGAAAGATTGCCTGTAAGCCTCAGGCTGCAATTGATAGGTTTTTAGGATAGCTGCTTTGAGATTGTCATAATCCTGCCTAACTTCTGCTACTTCTGACAAATACGTGGCTCGAGCCTGCCCTGTCAAAACAGTTTGTAACATAAAAGGCCATTGATCTCTTGTCCACTTCATACCTCCAGCAACTTCCTCAAACAAAACAAAGAAATCCTGCACATTATCCTCAGTGAAAGGTGGAATGACACTAGTCATAGTCAATCCCAGAGGGGGAGCAATTTCGGGAGCATTTGTATTGACATTTAGTTGAGCCGTACGATATTGATATTCACATTTTATGCTAGTTTCTTCGGTATTTGCTTTTATTCTGGCTAGTTCTAGTTCGAATATTTGATCACCGGTCAAACCAGGTGGCAATTGTATATCAAGTTGGCTAGGTTTACTCGGGATCCCACCAACTGCTCCGTCACCCTCCCCGCCTTCTACAGGGAACAGGTGGGTTTTTATGGTCTGAGCCACCTCTACTTTAGACATGTTTGAGACAGTTAATTGGAGATGTGAGGCAAGCACTTTCAGTTCAGATTTTGACAGACAGTCAATATCAGGGGCTGTGGGTTCTGATTCTATGAAAACTCTAGCATCTTCTTCATTAATTAGTTGAGGCATGATTAATATTCGGTTTTTTAGTAGTGAAACGTTAATGAAACTGAGTGAAACTGTATGAAACGAATTCTGGCAAGGTCGCCACTCTTCTGTTACGTATCTTGATCCTCAAGTGGTTAACTTGATGAATCTAGATAGCACAGAGATATATATTAAGGTATCAGTCAGCTGAAGGCAAAACAAAAGTAAAATCTAATAAAATAATTTACTGTTGTTGCTTCCTTTCCTTTTGGATCTTAAGACTTAGTATCCTTTATTGACTGATACTCTTTAATTATGAAAAATACTGAAACTAATTAAAGTCATGTAGTATTTATAAAGAATATTATTTAACCGAAGCTTAGTAGGCTATGGTTATGAACCGAATAAGTTATATCTAAAGGACTATTAATTCTATAAAAAGTCTTGAAAGATAAATATTAAAGGAAGAATATTTCAGTCTCTTACCCTATTTGAAATGAATAGATAGTTTTCTTATATGTCCTTTTATTTATATTTAATTTAATTATTCTTGGTTCTTGTCTTACGTTAATAGAATTATATTATTATTATCATCAGGAGTAATATCAAAGTCACATAAAAAGTTAGATATATATTTAATAATTAGTTAAATGTATTTCTTAACCACGTAACATTGGTTTGATTATGAGTAAATAAAGTTACAGGATCGTTTCATAGATTCGATTCAGGTCTCACTCAAATAATATGAAAAGCAAAATATAATATTTTGAAGCAAAAGAATTTTCTTCAGCTTAGGAAATCACTAGAAGTAATATTTCATCATAACCCAATTACTTAAAGAGTTGCTTTAGTCCACAAGTTAGTCAACTAAAATAGTTAAGTACATAATAATAGCGTTAACGTTAATTCCCAATCAAATAGTTAATTACATAAATAGTAGCGTTAACGTTAATTCGCAATCAAATAGTTAAACACATAATAGTAGCGTTAACGTTAATTCGCAATCAAATAGTTAAATACACAATAATAGCGTTCACGTTAATTCCCAATCACATATCTCACTAACCAACATAACGTAAGTGTTTACACCGAACACACTTAACACACACATATATAATCTGACTGACAGTCACAATCCCATTATAATACTTCACCCCGTCTTCCTCCAGCTGCAAGTTCACCTTCCCCAACTCCAAATGAGACTGATTTGAATGCCCACAACTCGGGTCTTATATACCAAACAATGATGGTGTAGGAACGAATCAGGAGGCGAGTGATGGTGCGCGCCCCTATCATAGCTCCTCGAGTTGCATAGCAGGTGCCTGGTCCAATCACAGCTCCCGGCGTCGATCATACGTCATAGCATCGTGGCATCGAGGTAGTTTGCAGAGTCCCCTATGACGCACGCAGGTGTGAAGGCTTGTTTGCAGGTATGCGGGAGAGGTAGTTTCCCCACTCGCTTCACCGTTTGGGTAGTTCGGCTCCTTCAACTCTAATTCTAACTGCTAAATTAACATACAGGGCTCCGTATGTCAGAATATATATATATATATATATATATAGATAGATAGATAGATAGATAGATAGATAGTGTTACGACTGAGGTTTAACTATATCAGGGCTCTTATTCATTGGACTAGTAATGGCATAAATGCTACAACGGAAAGCGGAAAGCAAAGCGCTAGATCCAACCTCTGATGTATATTCCCAGTGAACAAAGAACACAAATACTCTACAGAGTTCTATGTGCAATAATAGGTTATTAAACTCTCAATAAATGTGCGTCTACTCTAGGCTTAATGTTATGTGAAAACAGCCTATTACTACCTATAACCGAAGGTGCTTGGTTATGGTATGCAAAGTAAGGTGGTAAGAGAAGTTACAGCAATCAATAAATGCCAGGCACTCCTGCATGAAAGAAAGTGCACTAAAGTCCTTCAACACCAACAAGGAATCTTCTTTAAATGTTAGATGCTATCAAGATGCTCGAATCGGAAATGGAACCCAAAAAGGCCGGCAGCGGAACAATGCTCGTGTAGGCTATGCACACAAAAGGCAGGATATATAATGCAGTCGGGGCCAAGAATATCCTAAATGCTACAACAATAATAATCGCCACGACAATGCAGTATTCCTATCAACAAAAAGAGCCTAAGTCGTTTGAGTCTCCATACATCAAACTAGGCTGCGAAATGCTTGTGTAATCATAAACGGGTATGCATAAAAAGAGTAATTGGGTTAATATACTTAATGTCTACTATGACTGATAAAGTCTAGCTAGAGTCAATGATACGAGATACTGGTGTGCATGGCATGCCGCATAGCCTAGTGCAAATCTCAAGTCTGTGTGTCAAATATTACGTAATAATGAAGGGTAGCTCTCTTGAGAAACCTTAATACCGAAGTATTAAGCGTTCTCCTGGCGTACCTCAAAGACAAACAACGAGCTTAGAACAGTGCAGAATGGTATAGGCAAAAAGCCCTCATTCGTGCATGCTCTACTCTCAATGGCACACTCTTTACTCAATCAACTCCAGTTCTCAGGTATGTCATGCAGCTTTTAACTAAAGCCAGCACTCATATGAAACAATACCTTATAATATCAGACTCCTAGTCTAGCATTATCTAATCCAGCAGAACACTAATAATTATAGGAAGCGGTACTGAACAATATGAATGCCAACCAATGCTTCGTGATCAACTTATCTTGACAACTAACATACATGGGTTATATCAGACCTTAACGCACAATACAACTGGCCAGCATGAAGCTGATTATGCAGAGTTAACCAGAGGAGATATAATATAAATAAAAGGTGGTGAAAGGTATGGAAAATGAGAGAGATAGGCAGAGGAAAAGGTTCTCAGGTGTAGAGAGGGGGACAGATATCAAAGGGATAAGAGGGATGCGTTCTAGAAACCAGATCTGAGGGAGAAAGTGGCGAGAGGGCTGTATATATACTAGCACTAGCTCGAGCCGCATGGGAAAAAAGCAGTAACAAGTCCTCCAACCAATACTAAAGAAGCCAGCCAAACATGACGTCACAAAGCATGGTAAAAAACTCCTTCAACGAATCCCCACGAGGCCAGCCAGCTATGACGTCATCGAGTATAGCAAAACACTACGCGCCTCCTCTCACTCTGTTCTACTCTCTCTCTCTCTCTCTCTCAATTCCTATCATTACTACTTAATGATAAAACATATACTTTGCAATTAAATATATAAAGCCTTGACATGGGCGAAAACAAATAGCCTTTCTGGACTGCCCATGACACGAGCTTTCATATGAAATAAAGCACACAATAATACATCAACTGTAGCCACATCCACTGCCCTGGCGATCCTAGCAAGTCGCTGTAGGACAAGCCATGCGGTTCTAACGGAGTGGTTAACGTCACAATAGATAGATAGATAGATAGATAGATATAAGTTTCAGAATTGCTCCATGTAAGTTTGTGCTTTGATTTATTCTATATTTGATGATCTGATAAACAGAATAGAGTGGTATAATGTCTGGTGTTCACTAACATTTCATGTTTAAGCAGAGAGTTATTTTATTGTGCTTAGTTCTTCTTCTCAGCTTTGAGAGATTCATTGAAGGATTTTAGAACAAACTGCAATTCTCTCTCTCTCTCTCTATCCACTGAACCATGTAAATATGTTCGCAAATTAAATAAGTATAAGTTGGTCAGGCCTAGCCTATGTTAGTTTCGCTAGGTTAGGTTACGATAAATTAGGTGTGGAGGCAAAGTTATTTCCGAAAAAATACGGGTCAAAATAGAAAACCATAAATCCTACCAAAAAAAAAAAAAAAAAAAAAAACATTGGAAAACTCGGCTGATTTCCAAACTCAGTGGAGGTCCAAGTTAAGAAATTGGCAAGTTTGTTACAAAATTACTGCTAGAAAAATGATAAATATAGGGATTTGAGATTTATATAAGATATTTTAGTGAATCCATGACTAAATATTTGGTGCTGGACAACCGCCTTCCACCTGTGCTTGGTCACAGAGATTGCGGTTTTTACTACCCAATGTTTTCTTTACGGAAAATGAATTGCCTTAATTTTAAGTAATGCATTACCACAAAAAAAAACATTACTAATATACTGTAATTTTAAGAACATATACTGTAGTTCAATCCTTACCTGTTTTGGCTTGCAGCGTTGTCTGTTTACTGCCAAAATCATGCCAATCTCTTTGCATTGATGGATATATATTATATTCCATGTTTATTTGATACAATACTAATTACTTTCAAGCATTTTTGGTGTACATAGTGAATGTAATATTATTAAACAATTAATGAACATATTTACAAATCTTTAACTCTTTCCCTGCGGGGATTTTGACCCTAATTGACCTTCATTTCCCTGCACATTCTCATGCATGAACAAGAGCCAGATCATAATACAATTATATATACAGTACATGCAAGTACAGTAATAGAGCTTCCCAATGACACCAAATTCATCTCTGTACAACGTCTGGTTGTCTTGCAACGATCTTGCAAAAGTCGGCCAAAATCGCTAAAAATTAGCGGTTTTGAGCTGTTTTCGCTATGTATAACACTGCATTGATGTGGCAGACATGATCTGATATTACGTCAGTGTTGGCCTAGCCTTGTTGGGCAATGAATGAAGGGGTCCTGCGCTGCCTGCACTCGATTGACTCACTCCCAGGACACACTTTGGTGCCCGTCAAGTGACAGGCGCTGCAACGAAGGAGTTCTTTAGCCTAGGAGACATTTTTATCGGCTAGTTCATGCTAGATGTAGCAATGTAGTGGACTTTTAACATGTCCCCTAGAAACTACTACTAAGGATTTTTTAATATCGTTTAGGGATTTACTTTTAGTACAATGTACGTTTAAGCAAATTTCTTAAATATTTTATGAGTAAGGGCCCTTGCAGGACAGTGAGGGACGAGGACAAGGGGCTGGCACTGGGCACTCTCATCGTCTGCGTCAGTTTCTTCGGCTTCATCCCGTCTCCGATCATCATGGGGGCTTTCATTGGTCAGTGTTTGTGTGTCTTTGTGTGTCTTTGTCTTGGTGTACGGTCGGCCAAATTAGTGATGTCTCGGCACCAAGTATATTTTGATGAATAATTGGTATCAGCAATGTCTAAAACTTCATTTATACGTTTCGAGTGACTCATACAAACATGTTCCTACACTTACCCATACTATCCAACATCTGACAGACATTAATACAGCATAGAGAGAGCCAAACGTAATGACAGCTGAGACATAACTTATTAGCGCCACTGTACAGTTGTGAGCATACATAAGGGTACACCAATTGGAATCTTTGAACGTTTAAAGCCAATTTCTGAAGCATCTGGGTTATTATAAAGAATTGTACAGTCTCGTTTATGTTTGATACTTATCCAAATGGTTTCGTTGATATTTATGCTTTAGACACATTCCTATGATAATATTTTCTGATGTTCCAACCTAAAGCAAATAACGTACTATTTTTCATGGCTGACTCTTGTGAAGTTCAGACGCTCTTCGTTGTCCAGTGATGGTAGGCACTGAAAACAAAAATCATTGCCACAATTATATACTTCCAGACTCAGCGTGCTTGGTGTGGGATAACTCGTGCGGCAAGACTGGTAACTGCTGGTTCTACGACACTGACAAAATCCGCTTGTACCAACATCTCATCCCGGCCAGTGAGTTCCCATGTATAGATCTTTAACCCCTTCAGCACCAGGACACCTTTCTAGCTTTGATTCTGGCCAAAGTCAGTCGATGTTATGCAGTTTAAGAAGAACCTATGTAATTCAGAGGGTTTTATTGAGATCGTATTTACCTCTCTGAGTCCCAGAGGTAGATTAAAGGCTAAAGAAAAAGCCCTATTGATAGCCCGAATATGCTAAAAATTAAGTCATGGTGCTGAAGGGGTTTAAGGGGAGGGTTTTAATTTGTTCCCTAGACTTCCATCAAGCTTAAAATTACACCCCCTAGCACCCTTTCAAGAGAAACTTGTACATTTTTCGGTAGACAAATTTCCCGGCCGAAGGCCGGTTCCTCTTAAATTACAGGCTCGCCAGGAGATAATCAATACCTAAATGGCACGAAAGTTATTAAATTTGACAGCAATGGGGCGAAAGTTCTTAAAATCACCAAACAAATGGTGCGAACGTCTTAAAACCTCAAAAGCAATGGGGAGAAAAGGGTCCAGAAAAAAATCCCTCGAGTGGAAATCTCCCCTTAACGCTTTCAATCTGTTGAAGCCATTTGTTTTCTATACTTTGACTCTCACCAAGCATTTATATTAATCATAAGAAGTAATTTAGGAATCAATAGCAACAAGACCATCTTAATTAGCCCTCTAACTCTGATAAATCTCTCATTAACTGAATAAATTCGTCGAGATGCAGCAATAGTCTATTCAAAATTATTAGTGTCAAAATCCCGACCACTAACCTTTCATGACTAAAAAAAGGACTTGAGCAATGATGTTGATATATCTACCTTTTGAGACGAATTAACCAGGTAATAAATGTGGACATTTACAGGCCGTTTGATCCCAACATCCCTAAATTACAAGAGCCTGGTAGTCACAATTTCTAGACCTGCATTAATGAAGAGGATAAATATAGATATAATTGGAGTCATTTGATTGAAAAAGTTAACCCATTTAGTACCGGTGCCGTCCTTTTAACTTTATTCTGGATACTATTAGACGATTGTATTCGGTGTAAAAAGGGCCTACAGCAGTTAACAGGTTTCGAACTATCTCAATTAACCCTTTTTACTACAACAGACCCTTCTTAACCTAAGAAGTGCGTAGGTATGGTATTTGAAAAGTCGCGGTGGGCGAAGGTAATTTGGTTCATTCCTGACTAAAATCGTCATTTTACCATTAATATCGTTGTTACTTATTCATATGCGCCTATTTTACGTTTAATATGACGATAATAACATTTAACAACAATAAAACAAGTGAGAATAGTGTTTGGATGGTCAAAATTGCTGACCGGTCATTCATGAAGTGTGGAGTTGAGGCGAGTCACACCCTCTCCTCGCGAGGCCTGAAGCCAGACTGACACACTCCCTCACACTCTCTAGCACACCACGCTGTTGCTAGGTCTGGCACCACACGTTGGAACCGGATTGGAGATGTTAGCACAATAAATACACCAATAAAGATGGTAATAAGAGGAAAAATAGGTGATAATTGAAGGGGGGGGGGGGAAGGAGGGGATTTTTACACATGTGGAGGAGTGATAGAAGGTATGGAGGGGAAGTATCTCACTTAATCACCATTTCTGTTATGCCCTGTTTTTCTACAGGTTTAACTTGGGTAATGTGAGTTCTGAATGACTGGGTATAGAAGGCTGCATGCACAATACAAGGTATGAGGAATAGAGAACACAAAATAAACACACGGTAACACGACACAAGTTTACGTTTATTTAAGTAAAGAAATAAAGAGCATAGAAAGATAGTTATATTCGCACAAAACAAATGATAGAAGGGAACTGCTAGCATTAGCGGATCTGGATGGAGCCTAGTCTCCCACTTCCAACGTTCAGGTATAATCTTCTGATCACGGGTTTAATTAGCAAGTTTATATTTTACTGGAAGACCTCAATATATTCGTATAATTCAATGTCACTGATTTGACCTCTTGCTGGCTGGTCGCGTGCCCAAGTAGCAGCTCACAGTTAGGATTAGACACGCGTATTGTAGAACACGGCAATCTCTAGTAACCTCATGGGGGTACTGAACTAAGTTTGATATTCTTGAAGCAGAAATACGTAGAACACAAATCAGTGGGCGACGTTAGATATCACTAGAGTTTTAATATCTGAATAAGGTAATTACGAGAGTCAAAGTCGCCTGTTAATTAAAGAGCACTGATCGCTTAGTACGTCCCAAACGGAATGGTTAAATATGAATTGCGCTGGACAAGGTCTTAGCCACTTTATAGAAAGTTAATAAGTGAGTATCAAGCTAGTACTATAACACTTAGTACTAGCAACATGAATCTTGAATAGTATGGGTAGATCTGGTCCTGGTTATCTTGCTTCCGGTGATGTTGGGGGCTAACGACTGGTTCCTCGGCCGTCCAGATGGTCCAAAATGTAGGAAGTTCTCAAGTCGGATCTCTTGATGATCGTTGCTGGCTACACACTTATATACCCACGAATTTGTGTGAAGGTTATAAGGTGCACGTTAGGACTTGTACATGGACAGATGCTTCTATCAGTCTTCTCTGCCACGGAGTCTGCCGGATCTGGAATCTCTCAACTCCGGAACAACACAAGGCAGAGCTAGAGGTAAACTGCAGGGTAGTGACCACTGGTTGGTGTCTAGCTTTCAACTGATTTGACTGGGGGCGGGAGTTAGATTTATAGGCTCGGTTCTGGACCCTGTAGACAGTAGGGATCTCGAGTCTTATGAACTTAATTGAGCTCTCAATAGAAAATGGAGACTAGGTAAGATGGTATTTACTGTTGTGGCACAGGGCTATAGGAAAGCCTTTATATTTCATATAACTGAGCCTTAGTAAGAGGTACTATTTTGGCTATACTGGACGTATTGAGGGGAGAGAGACTGGATCTACTTTGCGAGGAGGATGGGGACAGCTGTGATAGGAACGTCTCTCTAGATTGTTCAATCTTCATTCTATGGTATAGCTGAGGTGCTAATTTAGTGATCAGAGCATGCAAGAAAGGTAAATGGTTTATTGTGAGTTAATAGAGGTTAGTAAAGGTGTTAGTCATTCATGGTTAGTTCATTGATAGGAAGAATTCCTGTGCTACCTGGCAATGACTCGAAAGTCAAAACAGGGGCCAGGTATACCTCCGCGGGGGTGGGGGTCTCCCTCCTCGGGTGGGCAAAAAAGGGGGAGCTGGGCGCCCTCTCTCTGTGAACGTCGTCCGGCGGCTGTGGCTAGGGGCTTGCCATATCACCAGTGTTTATAATAACCCTCTGTGTATGAGACAGATGTGGGTGTCTTTAATACCAAAACCGAAGGTGCCTTAGCTAGCTGGTTTTACTCGGTTGGTTGTTAATTGTAGAGTTTGCTGGATGTGGTGGAGACTGGGTTGCTAACTCTGCCACATTTATCTGGAAGTATGGCAATAGAAGTTAGTAACTGGCGGGGCGGCTAGCCTCGCACCGACGACCATTGGGTGCAGGGTTGTGAATGTGTTGTAAGAGAATAGATGGCATGCAAGGGGCTAGTAAAGTTCTAATGTTGTTCTGGCCTACTAAGTGAAGGTAGGCTGGATAGGAGTATATATATAAAAGGTTGGAGAGCGTTAGCAACGGACAATTCAAGGATCTTCAAGAGGTATGAGAGAGAGGCTAGGTCGGACAAGAGTCGAGAAGCGCGGGAATTCTTACTGAGAGGGGGGGAGAGTTCAAGGGCTACAGGGAAATTTTGCCCCTAAGGTCCCTGGGCGTGGGGGTGGCATTAGGCTACACTTGATATGGAAAGTTTGAAAAGGCAGTAGAATACGTTAGCCAAAATATGCTACCGGGGAATGCAACTATGGGGTGGTATATGAGTCTGGAAAAGATAGAGTTATGTGATCAGTCCGAGGGTTATGGATACTATTAGTTGGTCCTGGGAACTGCGTTTTCTATTAAATATAAATATAAATACCAACAAAAGCGGCAGTTCGTAGGGGTACTTAGTTATTGTTTCGGGGTACTTATGACAGATACTGGTAACCAGGTTATCTTATACAATCTCTGGTTGGGGTAAGAGGTGTAAGACACGAAGTAAATTGGCGTAGTGTGGGCTGTGGATACGAAGGAGGCAAGGGGAAGATGTATGACAATTGTGGAAAGTAAATGGAAAAAGGTGAACACAATGGCGGATAAAAATACTTAACCTAAGGATTGCATACATAGATTTATGGGGCGATGGGTCTTCATAAAGCTTAGTCTGGCAAGACAAGATGTTAGGGAATGTTAATATTAATACTTAGTTACTAGAGGAACAATGCAAGGGGCGACTGAGCACGGGTTACATATATCTATACTCGTCATGGAAAATGATATAAGAGGTCTAGGGACAATCGTGGGTGTTTTAACTTCTAAAATATATAAAATCTACTTCTCGGATGCAAGAACATACATAGATATAATTATGGCTGTCTGATGTGTTGGCATTGGCTCAACGTCGGGACAGGGCATGGTTGTTTTTAATATGAATGTATATTCCTGTTCATCATTTTTGTAGCAAGGACAGTGCCGCTATGTCGTATCAATGCTGGTGGCAGTTAATATTATAGACTTAGTTACTAGAGGAACAAATGCAAGGGGCGACTGGGCAGTGGGCACGGGTTACATATATCTATACTAGTCATGGAAAATTATATAAGAGGTCTAGGAACAAACGTGGGTGTTTTAACTTCTAAGATATATATAAAATCTACTTCTCGGATGTAAGAACATACATAAATATTATGGCTGTCTGATGTGTTGGCATTGGCTCAACGTCGGGACAGGGCATGGTTGTTTTTAATATGAATGTATATTCCTGTTCATCATCTTTGTAGTTAGGAGTGTAGGACACGAGGGGGTTAGTGTACGTGAGGTGTGGAAAAATGGTCAGTTTAGAAAAGGTAAAAAGGTGTGGCCATGAGCTGCTTAGCCCTGCGGGCTTGGGCCTGTCTGAAATGGCTGGCTCGGTCAGCTGGTCCTTTCGTTCTGTGGACCTTTCTTCCGGGTGTTTCTGTGTGGTGTTCGCTCGTGGCTTCTGTGGTGGGCTTCTTGTTCTGGGGCATTTTACTTCCCTCTCCTTCATTATAGGCTCGTCCTCGAGCCTCAAGGGTGAAGTTAAAAGAAGCATAGTGATAGTGAGTCATTTCCAGGGTATTTAGAAAGTTCCACCAAACACGAGAGCGACGGTCAGGTTTCTTTTGCAGGTCAATGTATACCTGTAAGAATGTGTCCTCTGTGTTGTGGCGGGCAGCTGCCCGGGCTTGGTGTGGGTGTGGTACACGGGCCAAGTGTCCAGTGGGGGTCTTTACTTTAACCTTTCGTATGAATGGTTTGTAGCTTTCCCCCGTGGGGGTCGGAGTGAGGTGTGTGGGATTGACAGGAAGTCTGTTTAGTGTGGTGAATGGGTTATTTACCGAAAGGGGATTCGCGCGTGACAACAGAGCTGGGGATGAAGGGGGAATGTGAGTCTGGTTTTTATTTGGTTTTCTTGGGCGATGTTGTAGGTTGGGAATATATAGTGAGGCAATGCGCACAATCGGTTTAGGTAAGGGGGGTGAAGGAGGCGTGTGGGAAGGAGGGGGTGTGTGTGTTGTGTGGCTTGGGTCCTTAGTGTCAGAACGGGGTGTTATTTTTGTATCGCTGTCTTTAAATCTGATGGGTCTGTTGATTATTCTACCTCTGGCGGTCCTGGTGGGAAGGTAGATGTTTGTCGTGGGACTTGAGTCGCTCGACGATGTTTTATAGTGAGGGGAAGCACGTTTTATAGGTAACTGACATGCGGGGATTTTCTCGGGGGTGATTTTGGGGGGGGTTTTCTTAGGGGTTGGTTGGTTGGGGGTTCGGTGAGATGAGGAGGTTGGTCGGTGTGTGGGTGGGGTGGTGGGGATCGTGGAGGGGAAAGGGGCGGATGCGGGGGGGGCTAGACGGGTGGGTAAGGAGTGTAGATTTAAGTTGGAGGGTTGGGGGTAGGGGCGTGTGTCGTTTGATGAGGTTGGTGATTTGCTGGTGATTATTCGTCTTCTTTCCCTTTGTGGGGGAGAATTCGACAAAGACGAAGAAGAGGAGGAGGAGGAGGAGGAGGAGGGTAGTGGTCTGGCAGCCCTACGGAACTTGGTTAGTAGGGTGTGTTTTCTGGAGGTTTTAAACGATGTTTGTCGTGGGCGTAAGTTGTAGCGTGAGGTTACTGAGGTAGATTGTGTGGTGCGGTTGGGGGTGTACTTGGTTTGGGGTGGGTGTGGTGGTTTTCTCACTGTGGTGCCTGGTGGAGGTATGTCAGGGCTAGACGGGAGGGTTTCTGTTGTGGTCGGGGTTGTGGGTGGAGGTTTTTGTACTTGGATAAGTTGGGGAGGAACTTGAATATCAGAAGTGAAGGAAGGTGTCATGGTGGAAGAGGGTGTGATATTGGGGGCTTGGGGTTTGTGGAGGTTAGTTGGGGGGGTATGGTGAGAAAAGATTTGTCGGTTCGGTGTTGGAGGGCTTAGGTCCTTAGGTGTTTGCAGGGGAATATTTGTAGCCTGAGTGAGGGGGTGAGTAGGGGTGTTTAATTTAGGGTCGGACGTGTGGGGTGGGGTAATGTCTTGTGGCTTTAGGGATTTAAACGCTCGGACGAATCTAGTTCGGAGCGTGCGAGTTACGCCGTGATAGTCGATGGTGACTTGAAAGGCATTTGGGACTTGTATTACGGTGTAGGGTCCGACATAGCGAGGGCCTAACTTGTTGGTGATAGGGAGGTTGGCTATCATTACGGTGTCATGGATGGCGAAAGGGTTTTTGTCATCGATGTTATCAGTTTTGGTGTCTTGACAGATCTGGGCGGTATGGAGGGTGTTTTGCAGATGTTGCAATGGGTCAATTGTGGAGGTGGTGGAGGGAAGGTGAGCGTGGTGGTGGAATGGCAGTAACAGGGGTGGTACACCGTAAACACGTTCATGAGGGGAAATACCGTCTTCCCGAGGACAGGTGTTCATACCCCACTGTATCATCTTTAGTTGTGATGGCCAGTCTGAGGTATTAAGAGCAATCATTCTTGTACGTAACTGGTTGTTGATGGTGCGATGGCTGCGTTCGCAGATAGCATTTCCTTGAGGCCAGTACGGGGATGAGTGTTTAATCTTGATACCGCATTGTTGGGTGATTTGTTGCCAAACGTGTCCACTAAACTCGGGGGCATTGTCCGATAGAAGAGCAAGGGGAAGGCCGAATATAGGGAACACTTCGGTGGCAAGCAGTGTGGCGACTGTGGTGGCTGTGTGGTCTTTAACTGGGCAGGCTATTAGAAATTTTGAATATACGTCTACAAATGTGACGATATAGCGGTTGCCAGCGTAAGAAGGGAACGGGCCCATGATGTCGAGGGATAGGACTTGGAACGGTTTGTTGGCAGAAATGGTACCAGCTGGGCCTGGGGTGCGTGATCTATCCTTTCCCAATAAACACGGTTTGCAGGATTCTGTCACTCGTTGTGCAATTTTGGAGGGGTTGGCGGTCCAGTATTGGTCTGTGAAGATCTTTAACATTTTCTTTTGTCCAAGGTGTATGCCGTTTCCCTCGTGGATGGCAATCATGTAGTCGTGGGCTATGGTGGGGTCCAAGATTATGTGACCAGTGTCTGTGGCAAGTTGATCTCCCCAGCGAGTCAGTCTCCTGAAGACGTTTAACGGTATCCAGGGGGGTCTGATTCGTGCTTCCCAAGATTGAATTAGGGAGGGGGCTGGGGGGGCATTCTGTCGGGAGGTGGGGGTAGATACCAATTGAGTGTTTTGTAAGGCGGCCAGGTTGGTGGGGGGGTCTTTTGGTACTGGCAAACGTGACAGGGCGTCTGCATTAGTATGGAGTTTGCCGGGACGATATTGTATGGTAAAGTCGTAGTCCTCTAGTGTCTCTCTCCAACGTACCAAAATGGCTGAGTTGGTTTCGCACCTACGCAGCCATTGTAAAGATTGATGGTCGGTAATTATTTCGAGTTTTGCGCCCAACACAAATGACCGGAAGTGGCTGAGTGCCCAAATGATCCCTAAGCACTCTCTCTTGGTGGCTGCGTAATTCTGTTGGGGTGGGGTGAGTGTGCAGCTGGCATACGCTATCACATGTTCCTTTCCATCTCTGATTTGAGATAATACTGCACCTATGGCGTACAGAGATACGTCGGTATAAAGACGGAAAGGTTTCTGGTAGTCAGGGAAAACGACGATAGGGGCTTGGATTAGCTTTTGCTTCAAAGTGTTAAACGCGAGGTCTCTTTCAGGTGTCCAGGCGAACGGGGTGTCTTTGTGGGTAAGTTGGTGGAGGGGTCTGGCTATGGTGGCAAAGTGGGGGACGAAACGTCTGTAGTACGTGGCTAAACCTAGAAACGAACGTATTCCTTTAACCGTGGTGGGTGGGGTTTGGTTTTGTATGGCTTGAAGTTTCTTTGGGTCTGGCGCAATACCATGTTCAGATATCACGTGTCCGAGAAAATCTACCTTATTCCGGGCAATCACGCACTTTGAGGGTTTTAATTTCAACCCGGCGGCTCGGATTCTTTGCAGGACTTGTCTCAACCTGAAGAGGTGTTCTTTCCAGGTTGGAGAGTACACAATAATATCGTCCAGATAGGCTAGGCAGGTTTCCCAGGTTAGGCCATGTAATACCGTTTCCATCAAACGGGAGAAAGTGGCGGGTCCGTTACAGAGGCCAAAAGGTAGGACGTTAAATTCATAGTGATGGCCACCACTAGTGGAAAATGCTGTTTTCTGTTGGTCCTCGGCCTTGATAGGCACTTGCCAATACCCTGCTTGCAAGTCGAGGGTAGTGAACCATTTGGATCCGTATAGGGAGTCAAGGGAATCGTCTATGCGGGGTAAGGGCGTAGCGTCTTTAATGGTTATGTCATTTAACCTCCTGTAATCGACGCAAAAACGAGTTGTCCCATCTTTCTTTTTGACTAAGACAACAGGGGAAGACCAGGGGCTAATGGACGGGGTGGCAATCCCGGCCTCTAACATTTCCTGGACTTGGCGTTCCTCTTCCTGACGTTGTATGGGGTTCTTTCTACGGGATGGTTGTCGTATGGGGGGGCCTGTGGTGTTAATGATGTGTTGTTCTACATCCGTCTGTCCGATTTCGGTGGGTTGTTGGGCAAAGACGTCACTGAATTCCAGCAGTAGGTTGTACATGCCGTTCTTTTGGTGGTCAGATAGTGTCTCAGGAAGAGGGGGCAATTGGAGGCTGGTAGGGGTGTCGTTACAATGTATGGGGAGGTCATCGAAAGTTTCGAGGTCTCCTATAATGAGACCTTTCGGTAATGTCAGGGGTTCCTCTGAGATATTAGCCACGAGAATGTGGTTGATACGAGCGGGAATGATGGCGGGTTGTAAGAGGTAGCGATGGGGGTTGGGGGATGTGTTAGTGGGGGAAAATACCATGTGAGTTTGGGGTATGGGCCGCAGGTTCACCCATTTTTGATGGTGGGGGGGAATTTGGCATTTATCCTGAACTACCGCTGGGCTAATGATGGTGGGGGACTGACTGGCGAGCAGGTGCTTGGTACTTATAAGGGGGGCAAGGTCACTTTGGTGGGGGTCACGCGTGAGGGGGGAATTAACGGCGCGTGTGAGAGGATCAGTGGGGCGCGGTGTGAGGGGGTTAGAAAACGGGATTTGTTGGAGGGACTGCGGAGGGTTGGTGGGGGGAGCGTTGTCGGTGGCAGTAACTGTTTGTTTAGAGGTTATCTGGGGTTGGTGGGTTTGTCTGTCATGAGGGGGTGAGTCAAGTGTGGGGTTTTGAAGTTGATTAGGGGTGTGAATTGTGGGGGGGTGGAAGGGAGCTACTGACTGAAAACGGTCACAAGGGAAATTTTGTTGGTGGGAATTGGTGGAGGTTGAAAGTTTGGTTGGGCTCATGATGGTGGGGGACCGACTGGTGAGCAGGTGTTCGGTACGCATGAGGGGGGGGAAATCACTTTGGTGGGAGTCACGCGTGAGGGGGGGGTTAACGGCGCGTGCGGGCGGTTCAGAAGGGTGAGAGGGGAGCGAGTTAGAAAACGGGATTTGCTGGGGGGACTGCGGAGGGTTGGTGGGAAAAAAATTAGGTGTAGAACATGGGTTATTGGTGTAGGACTGGTGTATTGATTTGGGGTTGTTAACATTTCTGGGGGCATGGGGGAAACATTGGGTACATCGGTCGGCATTTTCTCTGGAAACATGTGTACATAAACATTGGATAGAATTAGGGTTACCTATCTCAGAGTCTGTCCTGAAAACATGGGAGGATTTATTCTGGACAGAGTTACGAGAATTGAGGGGATTACCGAGGGGGAGTTGCTTGGACTTGTCTTCTTTCGTTTGTTGAGGCATTTTTTTACTGAATTGAGTGAGGTTTTGAGAGATCTCGGGGCAAGGGGAGGTTTTAGGAGTCACCTTAGTGCTAGCTGCAACTTGGTAACCCCGAATCAGGGTTTGTTGAGGGGGAGGTTATTTTTTCTTTTTGTGAATGGGTTTCTGTGTGATTGGTTTGTCAGAGGCTTTGGGCTGGAATTTATTTTTGAATGAGATCAGCCTTTGGCCGCAGTCAATCTGGGCCTCTAGTTTTTGAAGGAGGTCAAGTCCAAGGAAACCATCATAATGTTTACAGTTGGAGGAAAATACTGTAAATGTGTGATAACAACAAGCATGGGGGCCAGGAATGGTTACTGATAGGGGTAAAGTGTCTCCTAGGAGATTTAAGTAAGTATCAGCAGCTGAGATGAGTTCTGTTTTGGTGTTTAACAAAGGGCCAAATCGTCGGGGATGTTTTTCATAGTAAGAGTTGAACAAACATGACTTGGCAGCTCCCGTGTCAATTAGCAAGCGGACAGGAATTTCCTTGATTTTGGCCATGTAATAAATGGGGGCAGTGCGACTAGTTATGGCGTCCCCCGCCGAGCCCATCGTGGGCGGGGGATACTTTAAAAATCCTGGGGGTCGGTATCTACCTCTTCCAGGATTTCCTCGGTATCGTCTGAGGTCATGGTATGGGGGGCAATTTCTTCCTCTTGTCCCCACTCCTCTTCATTTACAGAAATGCGAGGGGTAGAGGGGCGAGGTTTGGCAGAGTCACGAATTTGGTGGAGGGCACACTGAGCATTACAGGCAGGGAAATCATAGGGGTTGATAATAACTAAGGTAGGGTTTTTACTTTGGTAGGTGTTGTAGTTGCGGTTCCGGTTGAAGATTCTGCGTGGCTGGGACGGTTGGAACCGGGGTCTACTGGGTTGGGGCTTGCCGGAAGGGTAGGTGGGTCTGTTGTTGAAAGATGAGGCTGGGGAGGCATTGTTGGGGTTTTGGTGGTTGGTTTGCTGCGGGCGCGTGGGAAACCTCTTGATTGCAGCGATTTGGGTGGGTGCTTCTGTGCACACGGCCAAAATACGTCGGATCGTGATGAGGTCTTTTCTGTATCCGACGAAATCGTGCACCCGGAAATGGTCTGTTACTGCTGAGGGCAATATTGACACAAGGTTGACCAGAATTTGCTGTTCTTGTTGGATTTTGGTCAACGTGGGGAAAGAATGTTTTATGTTTTGGGCAAGCTTACTCACTGTGGTATCTAGATCGCCTTCGAATTTCGTGTCTAAGATACGGGTGTGGGCCACGAAAGCGCCCAACGAAGGTCTAATTGCTTCAATCACTATTGTGCGAAATTCGTTCCAGGTGAGGTCAGGGTGCACTTGATAGGCCACCAGGGGAACGGCTTTTCCCAGGTGTGGTACTGTTAAGGCTATTTTTTGTGCGTCCGTGGTATAACTAACGTCAAGTAAGGGTTTCACTACGTCCATGAATACTTCGATCCCATAATTTGTTTGATCATAATTTGGGATGGAAGTGTGGGTAGGTTGCGCCATGATGTTCTCGTGTTCTAGCTGTTCCAAACTTGTAATGTAATGCAACCTTTTATCCGAATCAAGAACCACCGCTGCCGCCAATGTTATGCCCTGTTTTTCTACAGGTTTAACTTGGGTAATGTGAGTTCTGAATGACTGGGTATAGAAGGCTGCATGCACAATACAAGGTATGAGGAATAGAGAACACAAAATAAACACACGGTAACACGACACAAGTTTACGTTTATTTAAGTAAAGAAATAAAGAGCATAGAAAGATAGTTATATTCGCACAAAACAAATGATAGAAGGGAACTGCTAGCATTAGCGGATCTGGATGGAGCCTAGTCTCCCACTTCCAACGTTCAGGTATAATCTTCTGATCACGGGTTTAATTAGCAAGTTTATATTTTACTGGAAGACCTCAATATATTCGTATAATTCAATGTCACTGATTTGACCTCTTGCTGGCTGGTCGCGTGCCCAAGTAGCAGCTCACAGTTAGGATTAGACACGCGTATTGTAGAACACGGCAATCTCTCGTAACCTCATGGGGGTACTGAACTAAGTTTGATATTCTTGAAGCAGAAATACGTAGAACACAAATCAGTGGGCGACGTTAGATATCACTAGAGTTTTAATATCTGAATAAGGTAATTACGAGAGTCAAAGTCGCCTGTTAATTAAAGAGCACTGATCGCTTAGTACGTCCCAAACGGAATGGTTAAATATGAATTGCGCTGGACAAGGTCTTAGCCACTTTATAGAAAGTTAATAAGTGAGTATCAAGCTAGTACTATAACACTTAGTACTAGCAACATGAATCTTGAATAGTATGGGTAGATCTGGTCCTGGTTATCTTGCTTCCGGTGATGTTGGGGGCTAACGACTGGTTCCTCGGCCGTCCAGATGGTCCAAAATGTAGGAAGTTCTCAAGTCGGATCTCTTGATGATCGTTGCTGGCTACACACTTATATACCCACGAATTTGTGTGAAGGTTATAAGGTGCACGTTAGGACTTGTACATGGACAGATGCTTCTATCAGTCTTCTCTGCCACGGAGTCTGCCGGATCTGGAATCTCTCAACTCCGGAACAACACAAGGCAGAGCTAGAGGTAAACTGCAGGGTAGTGACCACTGGTTGGTGTCTAGCTTTCAACTGATTTGACTGGGGGCGGGAGTTAGATTTATAGGCTCGGTTCTGGACCCTGTAGACAGTAGGGATCTCGAGTCTTATGAACTTAATTGAGCTCTCAATAGAAAATGGAGACTAGGTAAGATGGTATTTACTGTTGTGGCACAGGGCTATAGGAAAGCCTTTATATTTCATATAACTGAGCCTTAGTAAGAGGTACTATTTTGGCTATACTGGACGTATTGAGGGGAGAGAGACTGGATCTACTTTGCGAGGAGGATGGGGACAGCTGTGATAGGAACGTCTCTCTAGATTGTTCAATCTTCATTCTATGGTATAGCTGAGGTGCTAATTTAGTGATCAGAGCATGCAAGAAAGGTAAATGGTTTATTGTGAGTTAATAGAGGTTAGTAAAGGTGTTAGTCATTCATGGTTAGTTCATTGATAGGAAGAATTCCTGTGCTACCTGGCAATGACTCGAAAGTCAAAACAGGGGCCAGGTATACCTCCGCGGGGGTGGGGGTCTCCCTCCTCGGGTGGGCAAAAAAGGGGGAGCTGGGCGCCCTCTCTCTGTGAACGTCGTCCGGCGGCTGTGGCTAGGGGCTTGCCATATCACCAGTGTTTATAATAACCCTCTGTGTATGAGACAGATGTGGGTGTCTTTAATACCAAAACCGAAGGTGCCTTAGCTAGCTGGTTTTACTCGGTTGGTTGTTAATTGTAGAGTTTGCTGGATGTGGTGGAGACTGGGTTGCTAACTCTGCCACATTTATCTGGAAGTATGGCAATAGAAGTCAGTAACTGGCGGGGCGGCTAGCCTCGCACCGACGACCATTGGGTGCAGGGTTGTGAATGTGTTGTAAGAGAATAGATGGCATGCAAGGGGCTAGTAAAGTTCTAATGTTGTTCTGGCCTACTAAGTGAAGGTAGGCTGGATAGGAGTATATATAATAATTATAAAAGGTTGGAGAGCGTTAGCAACGGACAATTCAAGGATCTTCAAGAGGTATGAGAGAGAGGCTAGGTCGGACAAGAGTCGAGAAGCGCGGGAATTCTTACTGAGAGGGGGGGAGAGTTCAAGGGCTACAGGGAAATTTTGCCCCTAAGGTCCCTGGGCGTGGGGGTGGCATTAGGCTACACTTGATATGGAAAGTTTGAAAAGGCAGTAGAATACGTTAGCCAAAATATGCTACCGGGGAATGCAACTATGGGGTGGTATATGAGTCTGGAAAAGATAGAGTTATGTGATCAGTCCGAGGGTTATGGATACTATTAGTTGGTCCTGGGAACTGCGTTTTCTATTAAATATAAATATAAATACCAACAAAAGCGGCAGTTCGTAGGGGTACTTAGTTATTGTTTCGGGGTACTTATGACAGATACTGGTAACCAGGTTATCTTATACAATCTCTGGTTGGGGTAAGAGGTGTAAGACACGAAGTAAATTGGCGTAGTGTGGGCTGTGGATACGAAGGAGGCAAGGGGAAGACGTATGACAATTGTGGAAAGTAAATGGAAAAAGGTGAACACAATGGCGGATAAAAATACTTAACCTAAGGATTGCATACATAGATTTATGGGGCGATGGGTCTTCATAAAGCTTAGTCTGGCAAGACAAGATGTTAGGGAATGTTAATATTAATACTTAGTTACTAGAGGAACAATGCAAGGGGCGACTGAGCACGGGTTACATATATCTATACTCGTCATGGAAAATGATATAAGAGGTCTAGGGACAATCGTGGGTGTTTTAACTTCTAAAATATATAACATCTACTTCTCGGATGCAAGAACATACATAGATATAATTATGGCTGTCTGATGTGTTGGCATTGGCTCAACGTCGGGACAGGGCATGGTTGTTTTTAATATGAATGTATATTCCTGTTCATCATTTTTGTAGCAAGGACAGTGCCGCTATGTCGTATCAATGCTGGTGGCAGTTAATATTATAGACTTAGTTACTAGAGGAACAAATGCAAGGGGCGACTGGGCAG
>JBAKBP010012264.1:0-68368 GCA_037953745.1 Lithodes maja | reverse complement strand
GTTACAAGAATACAGACTATCTCAATGTATCCTTTTAGCAACCATACATCCTTCCTAAGCTACATAAACATGAGGGAGAAGGCAACTATTAGACAGTTTCATTCAGCTTAGGATGGACGTCTACCCGTTACAAGAATACAGACTATCTCAATGTATCCTTTTAGCATCCATACATCCTTCCTAAGCTACATAAACATGAGGGAGAAAGCAACTATTAGACAGTTTCATTCAGCTTAGGATGGACGTCTACCCGTTACAAGAATACAGCCTATCTCAATGTATCCTTTTAGCAACCATACATCCTTCCTAAGCTACATAAACATGAGGGAGAAGGCAACTATTAGACAGTTTCATTCAGCTTAGGATGGACGTCTACCCGTTACAAGAATACAGACTATCTCAATGTATCCTTTTAGCTACCATACATCCTTCCTAAGCTACATAAACATGAGGGAGAAGGCAACTATTAGACAGTTTCATTCAGCTTAGGATGGACGTCTACCCGTTACAAGAATACAGACTATCTCAATGTATCCTTTTAGCAACCATACATCCTTCCTAAGCTACATAAACATGAGGGAGAAGGCAACTATTAGACAGTTTCATTCAGCTTAGGATGGACGTCTACCCGTTACAAGAATACAGACTATCTCAATGTATCCTTTTAGCAACCATACATCCTTCCTAAGCTACATAAACATGAGGGAGAAGGCAACTATTAGACAGTTTCATTCAGCTTAGGATGGACGTCTACCCGTTACAAGAATACAGACTATCTCAATGTATCCTTTTAGCAACCATACATCCTTCCTAAGCTACATAAACATGAGGGAGAAAGCAACTATTAGACAGTTTCATTCAGCTTAGGATGGACGTCTACCCGTTACAAGAATACAGCCTATCTCAATGTATCCTTTTAGCAACCATACATCCTTCCTAAGCTACATAAACATGAGGGAGAAGGCAACTATTAGACAGTTTCATTCAGCTTAGGATGGACGTCTGCCCGTTACAAGAATACACACTATCTCAATGTATCCTTTTAGCAACCATACATCCTTCCTAAGCTACATAAACATGAGGGAGAAGGCAACTATTAGACAGTTTCATTCAGCTTAGGATGGACGTCTACTCGTTACAAGAATACAGACTATCTCAATGTATCCTTTTAGCTACCATACATCCTTCCTAAGCTACATAAACATGAGGGAGAAGGCAACTATTAGATAGTTTCATTCAGCTTAGGATGGACGTCTACCCGTTACAAGAATACAGACTATCTCAATGTATCCTTTTAGCTACCATACATCCTTCCTAAGCTACATAAACATGAGGGAGAAGGCAACTATTAGACAGTTTCATTCAGCTTAGGATGGACGTCTACCCGTTACAAGAATACAGACTATCTCAATGTATCCTTTTAGCTACCATACATCCTTCCTAAGCTACATAAACATGAGGGAGAAGGCAACTATTAGACAGTTTCATTCAGCTTAGGATGGACGTCTACCCGTTACAAGAATACAGACTATCTCAATGTATCCTTTTAGCAACCATACATCCTTCCTAAGCTACATAAACATGAGGGAGAAGGCAACTATTAGACAGTTTCATTCAGCTTAGGATGGACGTCTACCCGTTACAAGAATACAGACTATCTCAATGTATCCTTTTAGCATCCATACATCCTTCCTAAGCTACATAAACATGAGGGAGAAAGCAACTATTAGACAGTTTCATTCAGCTTAGGATGGACGTCTACCCGTTACAAGAATACAGCCTATCTCAATGTATCCTTTTAGCAACCATACATCCTTCCTAAGCTACATAAACATGAGGGAGAAGGCAACTATTAGACAGTTTCATTCAGCTTAGGATGGACGTCTACCCGTTACAAGAATACAGACTATCTCAATGTATCCTTTTAGCTACCATACATCCTTCCTAAGCTACATAAACATGAGGGAGAAGGCAACTATTAGACAGTTTCATTCAGCTTAGGATGGACGTCTACCCGTTACAAGAATACAGACTATCTCAATGTATCCTTTTAGCAACCATACATCCTTCCTAAGCTACATAAACATGAGGGAGAAGGCAACTATTAGACAGTTTCATTCAGCTTAGGATGGACGTCTACCCGTTACAAGAATACAGACTATCTCAATGTATCCTTTTAGCAACCATACATCCTTCCTAAGCTACATAAACATGAGGGAGAAAGCAACTATTAGACAGTTTCATTCAGCTTAGGATGGACGTCTACCCGTTACAAGAATACAGCCTATCTCAATGTATCCTTTTAGCAACCATACATCCTTCCTAAGCTACATAAACATGAGGGAGAAGGCAACTATTAGACAGTTTCATTCAGCTTAGGATGGACGTCTGCCCGTTACAAGAATACACACTATCTCAATGTATCCTTTTAGCAACCATACATCCTTCCTAAGCTACATAAACATGAGGGAGAAGGCAACAATTAGACAGTTTCATTCAGCTTAGGATGGACGTCTACCCGTTACAAGAATACAGACTATCTCAATGTATCCTTTTAGCTACCATACATCCTTCCTAAGCTACATAAACATGAGGGAGAAGGCAACTATTAGATAGTTTCATTCAGCTTAGGATGGACGTCTACCCGTTACAAGAATACAGACTATCTCAATGTATCCTTTTAGCTACCATACATCCTTCCTAAGCTACATAAACATGAGGGAGAAGGCAACTATTAGACAGTTTCATTCAGCTTAGGATGGACGTCTACCCGTTACAAGAATACAGACTATCTCAATGTATCCTTTTAGCTACCATACATCCTTCCTAAGCTACATAAACATGAGGGAGAAGGCAACTATTAGACAGTTTCATTCAGCTTAGGATGGACGTCTACCCGTTACAAGAATACAGACTATCTCAATGTATCCTTTTAGCAACCATACATCCTTCCTAAGCTACATAAACATGAGGGAGAAGGCAACTATTAGACAGTTTCATTCAGCTTAGGATGGACGTCTACCCGTTACAAGAATACAGACTATCTCAATGTATCCTTTTAGCAACCATACATCCTTCCTAAGCTACATAAACATGAGGGAGAAAGCAACTATTAGACAGTTTCATTCAGCTTAGGATGGACGTCTACCCGTTACAAGAATACAGCCTATCTCAATGTATCCTTTTAGCAACCATACATCCTTCCTAAGCTACATAAACATGAGGGAGAAGGCAACTATTAGACAGTTTCATTCAGCTTAGGATAGACGTCTACCCGTTACAAGAATACAGACTATCTCAATGTATCCTTTTAGCAACCATACATCCTTCCTAAGCTACATAAACATGAGGGAGAAGGCAACTATTAGACAGTTTCATTCAGCTTAGGATGGACGTCTACCCGTTACAAGAATACAGACTATCTCAATGTATCCTTTTAGCTACCATACATCCTTCCTAAGCTACATAAACATGAGAGAGAAGGCAACTATTAGACAGTTTCATTCAGCTTAGGATGGACGTCTACCCGTTACAAGAATACAGACTATCTCAATGTATCCTTTTAGCTACCATACATCCTTCCTAAGCTACATAAACATGAGGGAGAAGGCAACAATTAGACGGTTTCATTCAGCTTAGGATGGACGTCTACCCGTTACAAGAATACAGACTATCTCAATGTATCCTTTTAGCTACCATACATCCTTCCTAAGCTACATAAACATGAGAGAGAAGGCAACTATTAGACAGTTTCATTCAGCTTAGGATGGACGTCTACCCGTTACAAGAATACAGACCATCTCAATGTATCCTTTTAGCTACCATACATCCTTCCTAAGCTACATAAACATGAGGGAGAAGGCAACTATTAGACAGTTTCATTCAGCTTAGGATGGACGTCTACCCGTTACAAGAATACAGACTATCTCAATGTATCCTTTTAGCAACCATACATCCTTCCTAAGCTACATAAACATGAGGGAGAAGGCAACTATTAGACAGTTTCATTCAGCTTAGGATGGACGTCTACCCGTTACAAGAATACAGACAATCTTAATGTATCCTTTTAGCAACTATACATCCTTCCTAAGCTACATAAACATGAGGGAGAAGGCAACTATTAGACAGTTTCATTCAGCTTAGGATGGACGTCTACCCATTACAAGAATACAGACTATCTCAATGTATCCTTTTAGCAACCATACATCCTTCCTAAGCTACATAAACATGAGGGAGAAGGCAACTATTAGACAGTTTCATTCAGCTTAGGATGGACGTCTACCCGTTACAAGAATACAGACTATCTCAATGTATCCTTTTAGCTACCATACATCCTTCCTAAGCTACATAAACATGAGGGAGAAGGCAACTATTAGATAGTTTCATTCAGCTTAGGATGGACGTCTACCCGTTACAAGAATACAGACTATCTCAATGTATCCTTTTAGCTACCATACATCCTTCCTAAGCTACATAAACATGAGGGAGAAGGCAACTATTAGACAGTTTCATTCAGCTTAGGATGGACGTCTACCCGTTACAAGAATACAGACTATCTCAATGTATCCTTTTAGCTACCATACATCCTTCCTAAGCTACATAAACATGAGGGAGAAGGCAACTATTAGACAGTTTCATTCAGCTTAGGATGGACGTCTACCCGTTACAATAATACAGACTATCTCAATGTATCCTTTTAGCTACCATACATCCTTCCTAAGCTACATAAACATGAGGGAGAAGGCAACTATTAGACAGTTTCATTCAGCTTAGGATGGACGTCTACCCGTTACAAGAATACAGACTATCTCAATGTATCCTTTTAGCTACCATACATCCTTCCTAAGCTACATAAACATGAGGGAGAAGGCAACAATTAGACGGTTTCATTCAGCTTAGGATGGACGTCTACCCGTTACAAGAATACAGACTATCTCAATGTATCCTTTTAGCTACCATACATCCTTCCTAAGCTACATAAACATGAGAGAGAAGGCAACTATTAGACAGTTTCATTCAGCTTAGGATGGACGTCTACCCGTTACAAGAATACAGACTATCTCAATGTATCCTTTTAGCTACCATACATCCTTCCTAAGCTACATAAACATGAGAGAGAAGGCAACTATTAGACAGTTTCATTCAGCTTAGGATGGACGTCTACCCGTTACAAGAATACAGACCATCTCAATGTATCCTTTTAGCTACCATACATCCTTCCTAAGCTACATAAACATGAGGGAGAAGGCAACTATTAGACAGTTTCATTCAGCTTAGGATAGACGTCTACCCGTTACAAGAATACAGACTATCTCAATGTATCCTTTTAGCAACCATACATCCTTCCTAAGCTACATAAACATGAGGGAGAAGGCAACTATTAGACAGTTTCATTCAGCTTAGGATGGACGTCTACCCGTTACAAGAATACAGACTATCTCAATGTATCCTTTTAGCAACCATACATCCTTCCTAAGCTACATAAACATGAGGGAGAAGGCAACTATTAGACAGTTTCATTCAGCTTAGGATGGACGTCTACCCATTACAAGAATACAGACTATCTCAATGTATCCTTTTAGCAACCATACATCCTTCCTAAGCTACATAAACATGAGGGAGAAGGCAACTATTAGACAGTTTCATTCAGCTTAGGATGGACGTCTACCCGTTACAAGAAAACAGACTATCTCAATGTATCCTTTTAGCTACCATACATCCTTCCTAAGCTACATAAACATGAGGGAGAAGGCAACTATTAGACAGTTTCATTCAGCTTAGGATGGACGTCTACCCGTTACAAGAATACAGACAATCTCAATGTATCCTTTTAGCTACCATACATCCTTCCTAAGCTACATAAACATGAGGGAGAAGGCAACTATTAGACAGTTTCATTCAGCTTAGGATGGACGTCTACCCGTTACAAGAATACAGACTATCTCAATGTATCCTTTTAGCTACCATACATCCTTCCTAAGCTACATAAACATGAGGGAGAAGGCAACTATTAGACAGTTTCATTCAGCTTAGGATGGACGTCTACCCGTTACAAGAATACAGACTATCTCAATGTATCCTTTTAGCAACCATACATCCTTCCTAAGCTACATAAACATGAGGGAGAAGGCAACTATTAGACAGTTTCATTCAGCTTAGGATGGACGTCTACCCGTTACAAGAATACAGACTATCTCAATGTATCCTTTTAGCAACCATACATCCTTCCTAAGCTACATAAACATGAGGGAGAAAGCAACTATTAGACAGTTTCATTCAGCTTAGGATGGACGTCTACCCGTTACAAGAATACAGCCTATCTCAATGTATCCTTTTAGCAACCATACATCCTTCCTAAGCTACATAAACATGAGGGAGAAGGCAACTATTAGACAGTTTCATTCAGCTTAGGATGGACGTCTGCCCGTTACAAGAATACACACTATCTCAATGTATCCTTTTAGCAACCATACATCCTTCCTAAGCTACATAAACATGAGGGAGAAGGCAACTATTAGACAGTTTCATTCAGCTTAGGATGGACGTCTACTCGTTACAAGAATACAGACTATCTCAATGTATCCTTTTAGCTACCATACATCCTTCCTAAGCTACATAAACATGAGGGAGAAGGCAACTATTAGATAGTTTCATTCAGCTTAGGATGGACGTCTACCCGTTACAAGAATACAGACTATCTCAATGTATCCTTTTAGCTACCATACATCCTTCCTAAGCTACATAAACATGAGGGAGAAGGCAACTATTAGACAGTTTCATTCAGCTTAGGATGGACGTCTACCCGTTACAAGAATACAGACTATCTCAATGTATCCTTTTAGCTACCATACATCCTTCCTAAGCTACATAAACATGAGGGAGAAGGCAACTATTAGACAGTTTCATTCAGCTTAGGATGGACGTCTACCCGTTACAAGAATACAGACTATCTCAATGTATCCTTTTAGCAACCATACATCCTTCCTAAGCTACATAAACATGAGGGAGAAGGCAACTATTAGACAGTTTCATTCAGCTTAGGATGGACGTCTACCCGTTACAAGAATACAGACTATCTCAATGTATCCTTTTAGCATCCATACATCCTTCCTAAGCTACATAAACATGAGGGAGAAAGCAACTATTAGACAGTTTCATTCAGCTTAGGATGGACGTCTACCCGTTACAAGAATACAGCCTATCTCAATGTATCCTTTTAGCAACCATACATCCTTCCTAAGCTACATAAACATGAGGGAGAAGGCAACTATTAGACAGTTTCATTCAGCTTAGGATGGACGTCTACCCGTTACAAGAATACAGACTATCTCAATGTATCCTTTTAGCTACCATACATCCTTCCTAAGCTACATAAACATGAGGGAGAAGGCAACTATTAGACAGTTTCATTCAGCTTAGGATGGACGTCTACCCGTTACAAGAATACAGACTATCTCAATGTATCCTTTTAGCAACCATACATCCTTCCTAAGCTACATAAACATGAGGGAGAAGGCAACTATTAGACAGTTTCATTCAGCTTAGGATGGACGTCTACCCGTTACAAGAATACAGACTATCTCAATGTATCCTTTTAGCAACCATACATCCTTCCTAAGCTACATAAACATGAGGGAGAAAGCAACTATTAGACAGTTTCATTCAGCTTAGGATGGACGTCTACCCGTTACAAGAATACAGCCTATCTCAATGTATCCTTTTAGCAACCATACATCCTTCCTAAGCTACATAAACATGAGGGAGAAGGCAACTATTAGACAGTTTCATTCAGCTTAGGATGGACGTCTGCCCGTTACAAGAATACACACTATCTCAATGTATCCTTTTAGCAACCATACATCCTTCCTAAGCTACATAAACATGAGGGAGAAGGCAACAATTAGACAGTTTCATTCAGCTTAGGATGGACGTCTACCCGTTACAAGAATACAGACTATCTCAATGTATCCTTTTAGCTACCATACATCCTTCCTAAGCTACATAAACATGAGGGAGAAGGCAACTATTAGATAGTTTCATTCAGCTTAGGATGGACGTCTACCCGTTACAAGAATACAGACTATCTCAATGTATCCTTTTAGCTACCATACATCCTTCCTAAGCTACATAAACATGAGGGAGAAGGCAACTATTAGACAGTTTCATTCAGCTTAGGATGGACGTCTACCCGTTACAAGAATACAGACTATCTCAATGTATCCTTTTAGCTACCATACATCCTTCCTAAGCTACATAAACATGAGGGAGAAGGCAACTATTAGACAGTTTCATTCAGCTTAGGATGGACGTCTACCCGTTACAAGAATACAGACTATCTCAATGTATCCTTTTAGCAACCATACATCCTTCCTAAGCTACATAAACATGAGGGAGAAGGCAACTATTAGACAGTTTCATTCAGCTTAGGATGGACGTCTACCCGTTACAAGAATACAGACTATCTCAATGTATCCTTTTAGCAACCATACATCCTTCCTAAGCTACATAAACATGAGGGAGAAAGCAACTATTAGACAGTTTCATTCAGCTTAGGATGGACGTCTACCCGTTACAAGAATACAGCCTATCTCAATGTATCCTTTTAGCAACCATACATCCTTCCTAAGCTACATAAACATGAGGGAGAAGGCAACTATTAGACAGTTTCATTCAGCTTAGGATAGACGTCTACCCGTTACAAGAATACAGACTATCTCAATGTATCCTTTTAGCAACCATACATCCTTCCTAAGCTACATAAACATGAGGGAGAAGGCAACTATTAGACAGTTTCATTCAGCTTAGGATGGACGTCTACCCGTTACAAGAATACAGACTATCTCAATGTATCCTTTTAGCTACCATACATCCTTCCTAAGCTACATAAACATGAGAGAGAAGGCAACTATTAGACAGTTTCATTCAGCTTAGGATGGACGTCTACCCGTTACAAGAATACAGACTATCTCAATGTATCCTTTTAGCTACCATACATCCTTCCTAAGCTACATAAACATGAGGGAGAAGGCAACAATTAGACGGTTTCATTCAGCTTAGGATGGACGTCTACCCGTTACAAGAATACAGACTATCTCAATGTATCCTTTTAGCTACCATACATCCTTCCTAAGCTACATAAACATGAGAGAGAAGGCAACTATTAGACAGTTTCATTCAGCTTAGGATGGACGTCTACCCGTTACAAGAATACAGACAATCTCAATGTATCCTTTTAGCTACCATACATCCTTCCTAAGCTACATAAACATGAGGGAGAAGGCAACTATTAGACAGTTTCATTCAGCTTAGGATGGACGTCTACCCGTTACAAGAATACAGACTATCTCAATGTATCCTTTTAGCAACCATACATCCTTCCTAAGCTACATAAACATGAGGGAGAAGGCAACTATTAGACAGTTTCATTCAGCTTAGGATGGACGTCTACTCGTTACAAGAATACAGACTCTCTCAATGTATCCTTTTAGCTACCATACATCCTTCCTAAGCTACATAAACATGAGGGAGAAGGCAACTATTAGACAGTTTCATTCAGCTTAGGATGGACGTCTACCCGTTACAAGAATACAGACTATCACAATGTATCCTTTTAGCAACCATACATCCTTCCTAAGCTACATAAACATGAGGGAGAAGGCAACTATTAGACAGTTTCATTCAGCTTAGGATGGACGTCTACCCGTTACAAGAATACAGACTATCTCAATGTATCCTTTTAGCAACCATACATCCTTCCTAAGCTACATAAACATGAGGGAGAAGGCAACTATTAGACAGTTTCATTCAGCTTAGGATGGACGTCTACCCGTTACAAGAATACAGACTATCTCAATGTATCCTTTTAGCAACCATACATCCTTCCTAAGCTACATAAACATGAGGGAGAAGGCAACTATTAGACAGTTTCATTCAGCTTAGGATGGACGTCTACTCGTTACAAGAATACAGACTCTCTCAATGTATCCTTTTAGCTACCATACATCCTTCCTAAGCTACATAAACATGAGGGAGAAGGCAACTATTAGACAGTTTCATTCAGCTTAGGATGGACGTCTACCCGTTACAAGAATACAGACTATCACAATGTATCCTTTTAGCAACCATACATCCTTCCTAAGCTACATAAACATGAGGGAGAAGGCAACTATTAGACAGTTTCATTCAGCTTAGGATGGACGTCTACCCGTTACAAGAATACAGACTATCTCAATGTATCCTTTTAGCAACCATACATCCTTCCTAAGCTACATAAACATGAGGGAGAAGGCAACTATTAGACAGTTTCATTCAGCTTAGGATGGACGTCTACCCGTTACAAGAATACAGACAATCTCAATGTATCCTTTTAGCTACCATGCATCCTTCCTAAGCTACATAAACATGAGGGAGAAAGCAACTATTAGACAGTTTCATTCAGCTTAGGATGGACGTCTACCCGTTACAAGAATACAGACTATCTCAATGTATCCTTTTAGCAACCATACATCCTTCCTAAGCTACATAAACATGAGGGAGAAGGCAAATATTAGACAGTTTCATTCAGCTTAGGATGGACGTCTACCCGTTACAAGAATACAGACCATCTCAATGTATCCTTTTAGCTACCATACATCCTTCCTAAGCTACATAAACATGACGGAAAAGGCAACTATTAGACAGTTTCATTCAGCTTAGGATGGACGTCTACCCGTTACAAGAATACAGACCATCTCAATGTATCCTTTTAGCTACCATACATCCTTCCTAAGCTACATAAACATGAGGGAGAAGGAAACTATTAGACAGTTTCATTCAGCTTAGAATGGACGTCTACCCGTTACAAGAATACAGACTATCTCAATGTATCCTTTTAGCAACCATACATCCTTCCTAAGCTACATAAACATGAGGGAGAAGGCAACTATTAGACAGTTTCATTCAGCTTAGGATGGACATCTACCCGTTACAAGAATACAGACTATCTCAATGTATCCTTTTAGCTACCATACATCCTTCCTAAGCTACATAAACATGAGGGAGAAGGCAACTATTAGACAGTTTCATTCAGCTTAGGATAGACGTCTACCCGTTACAAGAATACAGACTATCTCAATGTATCCTTTTAGCAACCATACATCCTTCCTAAGCTACATAAACATGAGGGAGAAGGCAACTATTAGACAGTTTCATTCAGCTTAGGATGGACGTCTACCCGTTACAAGAATACAGACTATCTCAATGTATCCTTTTAGCAACCATACATCCTTCCTAAGCTACATAAACATGAGGGAGAAGGCAACTATTAGACAGTTTCATTCAGCTTAGGATGGACGTCTACCCGTTACAAGAAGTTACAAGAATACAGACTATCTCAATGTTTCCTTTTAGCAACCATACATCCTTCCTAAGCTACATAAACATGAGGGAGAAGGCAACTATTAGACAGTTTCATTCAGCTTAGGATGGACGTCTACCCGTTACAAGAATACAGACTATCTCAATGTATCCTTTTAGCAACAATACATCCTTCCTAAGCTACATAAACATGAGGGAGAAGGCAACTATTAGACAGTTTCATTCAGCTTAGGATGGACGTCTACTCGTTACAAGAATACAGACTATCTCAATGTATCCTTTTAGCTACCATACATCCTTCCTAAGCTACATAAACATGAGGGAGAAGGCAACTATTAGACAGTTTCATTCAGCTTAGGATGGACGTCTACCCGTTACAAGAATACAGACTATCTCAATGTATCCTTTTAGCAACCATACATCCTTCCTAAGCTACATAAACATGAGGGAGAAGGCAACTATTAGACAGTTTCATTCAGCTTAGGATGGACGTCTACCCGTTACAAGAATACAGACTATCTCAATGTATCCTTTTAGCAACCATACATCCTTCCTAAGCTACATAAACATGAGGGAGAAGGCAACTATTAGACAGTTTCATTCAGCTTAGGATGGACGTCTACCCGTTACAAGAATACAGACTATCTCAATGTATCCTTTTAGCTACCATACATCCTTCCTAAGCTACATAAACATGAGGGAAAAGGCAACTATTAGACAGTTTCATTCAGCTTAGGATGGACGTCTACCCGTTACAAGAAAACAGACTATCTCAATGTATCCTTTTAGCTACCATACATCCTTCCTAAGCTACATAAACATGAGGGAGAAGGCAACTATTAGACAGTTTCATTCAGCTTAGGATGGACGTCTACCCGTTACAAGAATACAGACAATCTCAATGTATCCTTTTAGCTACCATACATCCTTCCTAAGCTACATAAACATGAGGGAGAAGGCAACTATTAGACAGTTTCATTCAGCTTAGGATGGACGTCTACCCGTTACAAGAATACAGACTATCTCAATGTATCCTTTTAGCTACCATACATCCTTCCTAAGCTACATAAACATGAGGGAAAAGGCAACTATTAGACAGTTTCATTCAGCTTAGGATGGACGTCTACCCGTTACAAGAATACAGACTATCTCAATGTATCCATTTAGCAACCATACATCCTTCCTAAGCTACATAAACATGAGGGAGAAGGCAACTATTAGACAGTTTCATTCAGCTTAGGATGGACGTCTACCCGTTACAAGAATACAGACTATCTCAATGTATCCTTTTAGCTACCATACATCCTTCCTAAGCTACATAAACATGAGGGAGAAGGCAACTATTAGACAGTTTCATTCAGCTTAGGATGGACGTCTACCCGTTACAAGAATACAGACTATCTCAATGTATCCTTTTAGCTACCATACATCCTTCCTAAGCTACATAAACATGAGGGAGAAGGCAACTATTAGACAGTTTCATTCAGCTTAGGATGGACGTCTACCCGTTACAAGAATACAGACTATCTCAATGTATCCTTTTAGCAACCATACATCCTTCCTAAGCTACATAAACATGAGGGAGAAGGCAACTATTAGACAGTTTCATTCAGCTTAGGATGGACGTCTACCCGTTACAAGAATACAGACTATCTCAATGTATCCTTTTAGCAACCATACATCCTTCCTAAGCTACATAAACATGAGGGAGAAAGCAACTATTAGACAGTTTCATTCAGCTTAGGATGGACGTCTACCCGTTACAAGAATACAGCCTATCTCAATGTATCCTTTTAGCAACCATACATCCTTCCTAAGCTACATAAACATGAGGGAGAAGGCAACTATTAGACAGTTTCATTCAGCTTAGGATGGACGTCTGCCCGTTACAAGAATACACACTATCTCAATGTATCCTTTTAGCAACCATACATCCTTCCTAAGCTACATAAACATGAGGGAGAAGGCAACTACTAGACAGTTTCATTCAGCTTAGGATGGACGTCTACCCGTTACAAGAATACAGACTATCTCAATGTATCCTTTTAGCTACCATACATCCTTCCTAAGCTACATAAACATGAGGGAGAAGGCAACTATTAGACAGTTTCATTCAGATTAGGATGGACGTCTACCCGTTACAAGAATACAGACTATCTCAATGTATCCTTTTAGCTACCATACATCCTTCCTAAGCTACATAAACATGAGGGAGAAGGCAACTATTAGACAGTTTCATTCAGCTTAGGATGGACGTCTGCCCGTTACAAGAATACACACTATCTCAATGTATCCTTTTAGCAACCATACATCCTTCCTAAGCTACATAAACATGAGGGAGAAGGCAACAATTAGACAGTTTCATTCAGCTTAGGATGGACGTCTACCCGTTACAAGAATACAGACTATCTCAATGTATCCTTTTAGCTACCATACATCCTTCCTAAGCTACATAAACATGAGGGAGAAGGCAACTATTAGATAGTTTCATTCAGCTTAGGATGGACGTCTACCCGTTACAAGAATACAGACTATCTCAATGTATCCTTTTAGCTACCATACATCCTTCCTAAGCTACATAAACATGAGGGAGAAGGCAACTATTAGACAGTTTCATTCAGCTTAGGATGGACGCCTACCCGTTACAAGAATACAGACTATCTCAATGTATCCTTTTAGCTACCATACATCCTTCCTAAGCTACATAAACATGAGGGAGAAGGCAACTATTAGACAGTTTCATTCAGCTTAGGATGGACGTCTACCCGTTACAAGAATACAGACTATCTCAATGTATCCTTTTAGCAACCATACATCCTTCCTAAGCTACATAAACATGAGGGAGAAGGCAACTATTAGACAGTTTCATTCAGCTTAGGATGGACGTCTACCCGTTACAAGAATACAGACTATCTCAATGTATCCTTTTAGCAACCATACATCCTTCCTAAGCTACATAAACATGAGGGAGAAAGCAACTATTAGACAGTTTCATTCAGCTTAGGATGGACGTCTACCCGTTACAAGAATACAGCCTATCTCAATGTATCCTTTTAGCAACCATACATCCTTCCTAAGCTACATAAACATGAGGGAGAAGGCAACTATTAGACAGTTTCATTCAGCTTAGGATGGACGTCTACCCGTTACAAGAATACAGACTATCTCAATGTATCCTTTTAGCTACCATACATCCTTCCTAAGCTACATAAACATGAGAGAGAAGGCAACTATTAGACAGTTTCATTCAGCTTAGGATGGACGTCTACCCGTTACAAGAATACAGACCATCTCAATGTATCCTTTTAGCTACCATACATCCTTCCTAAGCTACATAAACATGAGGGAGAAGGCAACTATTAGACAGTTTCATTCAGCTTAGGATGGACGTCTACCCGTTACAAGAATACAGACTATCTCAATGTATCCTTTTAGCAACCATACATCCTTCCTAAGCTACATAAACATGAGGGAGAAGGCAACTATTAGACAGTTTCATTCAGCTTAGGATGGACGTCTACCCGTTACAAGAATACAGACAATCTTAATGTATCCTTTTAGCAACTATACATCCTTCCTAAGCTACATAAACATGAGGGAGAAGGCAACTATTAGACAGTTTCATTCAGCTTAGGATGGACGTCTACCCGTTACAAGAATACAGACCATCTCAATGTATCCTTTTAGCTACCATACATCCTTCCTAAGCTACATAAACATGAGGGAGAAGGCAACTATTAGACAGTTTCATTCAGCTTAGGATAGACGTCTACCCGTTACAAAAATACAGACTATCTCAATGTATCCTTTTAGCAACCATACATCCTTCCTAAGCTACATAAACATGAGGGAGAAGGCAACTATTAGACAGTTTCATTCAGCTTAGGATGGACGTCTACCCGTTACAAGAATACAGACTATCTCAATGTATCCTTTTAGCAACCATACATCCTTCCTAAGCTACATAAACATGAGGGAGAAGGCAACTATTAGACAGTTTCATTCAGCTTAGGATGGACGTCTACCCATTACAAGAATACAGACTATCTCAATGTATCCTTTTAGCAACCATACATCCTTCCTAAGCTACATAAACATGAGGGAGAAGGCAACTATTAGACAGTTTCATTCAGCTTAGGATGGACGTCTACCCGTTACAAGAAAACAGACTATCTCAATGTATCCTTTTAGCTACCATACATCCTTCCTAAGCTACATAAACATGAGGGAGAAGGCAACTATTAGACAGTTTCATTCAGCTTAGGATGGACGTCTACCCGTTACAAGAATACAGACAATCTCAATGTATCCTTTTAGCTACCATACATCCTTCCTAAGCTACATAAACATGAGGGAGAAGGCAACTATTAGACAGTTTCATTCAGCTTAGGATGGACGTCTACCCGTTACAAGAATACAGACTATCTCAATGTATCCTTTTAGCTACCATACATCCTTCCTAAGCTACATAAACATGAGGGAGAAGGCAACTATTAGACAGTTTCATTCAGCTTAGGATGGACGTCTACCCGTTACAAGAATACAGACTATCTCAATGTATCCTTTTAGCAACCATACATCCTTCCTAAGCTACATAAACATGAGGGAGAAGGCAACTATTAGACAGTTTCATTCAGCTTAGGATGGACGTCTACCCGTTACAAGAATACAGACTATCTCAATGTATCCTTTTAGCAACCATACATCCTTCCTAAGCTACATAAACATGAGGGAGAAAGCAACTATTAGACAGTTTCATTCAGCTTAGGATGGACGTCTACCCGTTACAAGAATACAGCCTATCTCAATGTATCCTTTTAGCAACCATACATCCTTCCTAAGCTACATAAACATGAGGGAGAAGGCAACTATTAGACAGTTTCATTCAGCTTAGGATGGACGTCTGCCCGTTACAAGAATACACACTATCTCAATGTATCCTTTTAGCAACCATACATCCTTCCTAAGCTACATAAACATGAGGGAGAAGGCAACTATTAGACAGTTTCATTCAGCTTAGGATGGACGTCTACTCGTTACAAGAATACAGACTATCTCAATGTATCCTTTTAGCTACCATACATCCTTCCTAAGCTACATAAACATGAGGGAGAAGGCAACTATTAGATAGTTTCATTCAGCTTAGGATGGACGTCTACCCGTTACAAGAATACAGACTATCTCAATGTATCCTTTTAGCTACCATACATCCTTCCTAAGCTACATAAACATGAGGGAGAAGGCAACTATTAGACAGTTTCATTCAGCTTAGGATGGACGTCTACCCGTTACAAGAATACAGACTATCTCAATGTATCCTTTTAGCTACCATACATCCTTCCTAAGCTACATAAACATGAGGGAGAAGGCAACTATTAGACAGTTTCATTCAGCTTAGGATGGACGTCTACCCGTTACAAGAATACAGACTATCTCAATGTATCCTTTTAGCAACCATACATCCTTCCTAAGCTACATAAACATGAGGGAGAAGGCAACTATTAGACAGTTTCATTCAGCTTAGGATGGACGTCTACCCGTTACAAGAATACAGACTATCTCAATGTATCCTTTTAGCATCCATACATCCTTCCTAAGCTACATAAACATGAGGGAGAAAGCAACTATTAGACAGTTTCATTCAGCTTAGGATGGACGTCTACCCGTTACAAGAATACAGCCTATCTCAATGTATCCTTTTAGCAACCATACATCCTTCCTAAGCTACATAAACATGAGGGAGAAGGCAACTATTAGACAGTTTCATTCAGCTTAGGATGGACGTCTACCCGTTACAAGAATACAGACTATCTCAATGTATCCTTTTAGCTACCATACATCCTTCCTAAGCTACATAAACATGAGGGAGAAGGCAACTATTAGACAGTTTCATTCAGCTTAGGATGGACGTCTACCCGTTACAAGAATACAGACTATCTCAATGTATCCTTTTAGCAACCATACATCCTTCCTAAGCTACATAAACATGAGGGAGAAGGCAACTATTAGACAGTTTCATTCAGCTTAGGATGGACGTCTACCCGTTACAAGAATACAGACTATCTCAATGTATCCTTTTAGCAACCATACATCCTTCCTAAGCTACATAAACATGAGGGAGAAAGCAACTATTAGACAGTTTCATTCAGCTTAGGATGGACGTCTACCCGTTACAAGAATACAGCCTATCTCAATGTATCCTTTTAGCAACCATACATCCTTCCTAAGCTACATAAACATGAGGGAGAAGGCAACTATTAGACAGTTTCATTCAGCTTAGGATGGACGTCTGCCCGTTACAAGAATACACACTATCTCAATGTATCCTTTTAGCAACCATACATCCTTCCTAAGCTACATAAACATGAGGGAGAAGGCAACAATTAGACAGTTTCATTCAGCTTAGGATGGACGTCTACCCGTTACAAGAATACAGACTATCTCAATGTATCCTTTTAGCTACCATACATCCTTCCTAAGCTACATAAACATGAGGGAGAAGGCAACTATTAGATAGTTTCATTCAGCTTAGGATGGACGTCTACCCGTTACAAGAATACAGACTATCTCAATGTATCCTTTTAGCTACCATACATCCTTCCTAAGCTACATAAACATGAGGGAGAAGGCAACTATTAGACAGTTTCATTCAGCTTAGGATGGACGTCTACCCGTTACAAGAATACAGACTATCTCAATGTATCCTTTTAGCTACCATACATCCTTCCTAAGCTACATAAACATGAGGGAGAAGGCAACTATTAGACAGTTTCATTCAGCTTAGGATGGACGTCTACCCGTTACAAGAATACAGACTATCTCAATGTATCCTTTTAGCAACCATACATCCTTCCTAAGCTACATAAACATGAGGGAGAAGGCAACTATTAGACAGTTTCATTCAGCTTAGGATGGACGTCTACCCGTTACAAGAATACAGACTATCTCAATGTATCCTTTTAGCAACCATACATCCTTCCTAAGCTACATAAACATGAGGGAGAAAGCAACTATTAGACAGTTTCATTCAGCTTAGGATGGACGTCTACCCGTTACAAGAATACAGCCTATCTCAATGTATCCTTTTAGCAACCATACATCCTTCCTAAGCTACATAAACATGAGGGAGAAGGCAACTATTAGACAGTTTCATTCAGCTTAGGATAGACGTCTACCCGTTACAAGAATACAGACTATCTCAATGTATCCTTTTAGCAACCATACATCCTTCCTAAGCTACATAAACATGAGGGAGAAGGCAACTATTAGACAGTTTCATTCAGCTTAGGATGGACGTCTACCCGTTACAAGAATACAGACTATCTCAATGTATCCTTTTAGCTACCATACATCCTTCCTAAGCTACATAAACATGAGAGAGAAGGCAACTATTAGACAGTTTCATTCAGCTTAGGATGGACGTCTACCCGTTACAAGAATACAGACTATCTCAATGTATCCTTTTAGCTACCATACATCCTTCCTAAGCTACATAAACATGAGGGAGAAGGCAACAATTAGACGGTTTCATTCAGCTTAGGATGGACGTCTACCTGTTACAAGAATACAGACTATCTCAATGTATCCTTTTAGCAACCATACATCCTTCCTAAGCTACATAAATATGAGGGAGAAGGCAACTATTAGACAGTTTCATTCAGCTTAGGATGGACGTCTACCCGTTACAAGAATACAGACAATCTTAATGTATCCTTTTAGCAACTATACATCCTTCCTAAGCTACATAAACATGAGGGAGAAGGCAACTATTAGACAGTTTCATTCAGCTTAGGATGGACGTCTACCCATTACAAGAATACAGACTATCTCAATGTATCCTTTTAGCTACCATACATCCTTCCTAAGCTACATAAACTTGAGGGAGAAGGCAACTATTAGACAGTTTCATTCAGCTTTGGATGGACGTCTACCCGTTACAAGAATACAGACTATCTCAATGTATCCTTTTAGCAACCATACATCCTTCCTAAGCTACATAAACATGAGGGAGAAGGCAACTATTAGACAGTTTCATTCAGCTTAGGATGGACGTCTACCCGTTACAAGAATACAGACTCTCTCAATGTATCCTTTTAGCTACCATACATCCTTCCTAAGCTACATAAACATGAGGGAGAAGGCAACTATTAGACAGTTTCATTCAGCTTAGGATGGACGTCTACCCGTTACAAGAATACAGACTATCTCAATGTATCCTTTTAGATACCATACATCCTTCCTAAGCTACATAAACATGAGGGAGAAGGCAACTATTAGACAGTTTCATTCAGCTTAGGATGGACGTCTACCCGTTACAAGAATACAGACTATCTCAATGTATCCTTTTAGCTACCATACATCCTTCCTAAGCTACATAAACATGAGGGAGAAGGCAACTATTAGACAGTTTCATTCAGCTTAGGATGGACGTCTACCCGTTACAAGAATACAGACTATCTCAATGTATCCTTTTAGCTACCATACATCCTTCCTAAGCTACATAAACATGAGGGAGAAGGCAACTATTAGACAGTTTCATTCAGCTTAGGATGGACGTCTACCCGTTACAAGAATACAGACTATCTCAATGTATCCTTTTAGCTACCATACATCCTTCCTAAGCTACATAAACATGAGGGAGAAGGCAACTATTAGACAGTTTCATTCAGCTTAGGATGGACGTCTACCCGTTACAAGAATACAGACTATCTCAATGTATCCTTTTAGCTACCATACATCCTTCCTAAGCTACATAAACATGAGGGAGAAGGCAACTATTAGACAGTTTCATTCAGCTTAGGATGGACGTCTACCCGTTACAAGAATACAGACTATCTCAATGTATCCTTTTAGCTACCATACATCCTTCCTAAGCTACATAAACATGAGGGAGAAGGCAACTATTAGACAGTTTCATTCAGCTTAGGATGGACGTCTACCCGTTACAAGAATACAGACTATCTCAATGTATCCTTTTAGCTACCATACATCCTTCCTAAGCTACATAAACATGAGGGAGAAGGCAACTATTAGACAGTTTCATTCAGCTTAGGATGGACGTCTACCCGTTACAAGAATACAGACTATCTCAATGTATCCTTTTAGCTACCATACATCCTTCCTAAGCTACATAAACATGAGGGAGAAGGCAACTATTAGACAGTTTCATTCAGCTTAGGATGGACGTCTACCCGTTACAAGAATACAGACTATCTCAATGTATCCTTTTAGCTACCATACATCCTTCCTAAGCTACATAAACATGAGGGAGAAGGCAACTATTAGACAGTTTCATTCAGCTTAGGATGGACGTCTACCCGTTACAAGAATACAGACTATCTCAATGTATCCTTTTAGCTACCATACATCCTTCCTAAGCTACATAAACATGAGGGAGAAGGCAACTATTAGACAGTTTCATTCAGCTTAGGATGGACGTCTACCCGTTACAAGAATACAGACTATCTCAATGTATCCTTTTAGCTACCATACATCCTTCCTAAGCTACATAAACATGAGGGAGAAGGCAACTATTAGACAGTTTCATTCAGCTTAGGATGGACGTCTACCCGTTACAATAATACAGACTATCTCAATGTATCCTTTTAGCTACCATACATCCTTCCTAAGCTACATAAACATGAGGGAGAAGGCAACTATTAGACAGTTTCATTCAGCTTAGGATGGACGTCTACCCGTTACAAGAATACAGACTATCTCAATGTATCCTTTTAGCTACCATACATCCTTCCTAAGCTACATAAACATGAGGGAGAAGGCAACTATTAGACAGTTTCATTCAGCTTAGGATGGACGTCTACCCGTTACAAGAATACAGACTATCTCAATGTATCCTTTTAGCTACCATACATCCTTCCTAAGCTACATAAACATGAGGGAGAAGGCAACTATTAGACAGTTTCATTCAGCTTAGGATGGACGTCTACCCGTTACAAGAATACAGACTATCTCAATGTATCCTTTTAGCTACCATACATCCTTCCTAAGCTACATAAACATGAGGGAGAAGGCAACTATTAGACAGTTTCATTCAGCTTAGGATGGACGTCTACCCGTTACAAGAATACAGACTATCTCAATGTATCCTTTTAGCTACCATACATCCTTCCTAAGCTACATAAACATGAGGGAGAAGGCAACTATTAGACAGTTTCATTCAGCTTAGGATGGACGTCTACCCGTTACAAGAATACAGACTATCTCAATGTATCCTTTTAGCTACCATACATCCTTCCTAAGCTACATAAACATGAGGGAGAAGGCAACTATTAGACAGTTTCATTCAGCTTAGGATGGACGTCTACCCGTTACAAGAATACAGACTATCTCAATGTATCCTTTTAGCTACCATACATCCTTCCTAAGCTACATAAACATGAGGGAGAAGGCAACTATTAGACAGTTTCATTCAGCTTAGGATGGACGTCTACCCGTTACAAGAATACAGACTATCTCAATGTATCCTTTTAGCTACCATACATCCTTCCTAAGCTACATAAACATGAGGGAGAAGGCAACTATTAGACAGTTTCATTCAGCTTAGGATGGACGTCTACCCGTTACAAGAATACAGACTATCTCAATGTATCCTTTTAGCTACCATACATCCTTCCTAAGCTACATAAACATGAGGGAGAAGGCAACTATTAGACAGTTTCATTCAGCTTAGGATGGACGTCTACCCGTTACAAGAATACAGACTATCTCAATGTATCCTTTTAGCTACCATACATCCTTCCTAAGCTACATAAACATGAGGGAGAAGGCAACTATTAGACAGTTTCATTCAGCTTAGGATGGACGTCTACCCGTTACAAGAATACAGACTATCTCAATGTATCCTTTTAGCAACCATACATCCTTCCTAAGCTACATAAACATGAGGGAGAAGGCAACTATTAGACAGTTTCATTCAGCTTAGGATGGACGTCTACCAGTTACAAGAATACAGACTATCTCAATGTATCCTTTTAGCTACCATACATCCTTCCTAAGCTACATAAACATGAGGGAGAAGGCAACTATTAGACAGTTTCATTCAGCTTAGGATGGACGTCTACCCGTTACAAGAATACAGACTATCTCAATGTATCCTTTTAGCTACCATACATCCTTCCTAAGCTACATAAACATGAGGGAGAAGGCAACTATTAGACAGTTTCATTCAGCTTAGGATGGACGTCTACCCGTTACAAGAATACAGACTATCTCAATGTATCCTTTTAGCTACCATACATCCTTCCTAAGCTACATAAACATGAGGGAGAAGGCAACTATTAGACAGTTTCATTCAGCTTAGGATGGACGTCTACCCGTTACAAGAATACAGACTATCTCAATGTATCCTTTTAGCTACCATACATCCTTCCTAAGCTACATAAACATGAGGGAGAAGGCAACTATTAGACAGTTTCATTCAGCTTAGGATGGACGTCTACCCGTTACAAGAATACAGACTATCTCAATGTATCCTTTTAGCTACCATACATCCTTCCTAAGCTACATAAACATGAGGGAGAAGGCAACTATTAGACAGTTTCATTCAGCTTAGGATGGACGTCTACCCGTTACAAGAATACAGACTATCTCAATGTATCCTTTTAGCTACCATACATCCTTCCTAAGCTACATAAACATGAGGGAGAAGGCAACTATTAGACAGTTTCATTCAGCTTAGGATGGACGTCTACCCGTTACAAGAATACAGACTATCTCAATGTATCCTTTTAGCTACCATACATCCTTCCTAAGCTACATAAACATGAGGGAGAAGGCAACTATTAGACAGTTTCATTCAGCTTAGGATGGACGTCTACCCGTTACAAGAATACAGACTATCTCAATGTATCCTTTTAGCTACCATACATCCTTCCTAAGCTACATAAACATGAGGGAGAAGGCAACTATTAGACAGTTTCATTCAGCTTAGGATGGACGTCTACCCGTTACAAGAATACAGACTATCTCAATGTATCCTTTTAGCTACCATACATCCTTCCTAAGCTACATAAACATGAGGGAGAAGGCAACTATTAGACAGTTTCATTCAGCTTAGGATGGACGTCTACCCGTTACAAGAATACAGACTATCTCAATGTATCCTTTTAGCTACCATACATCCTTCCTAAGCTACATAAACATGAGAGAGAAGGCAACTATTAGACAGTTTCATTCAGCTTAGGATGGACGTCTACCCGTTACAAGAATACAGACTATCTCAATGTATCCTTTTAGCTACCATACATCCTTCCTAAGCTACATAAACATGAGGGAGAAGGCAACTATTAGACAGTTTCATTCAGCTTAGGATGGACGTCTACCCGTTACAAGAATACAGACTATCTCAATGTATCCTTTTAGCTACCATACATCCTTCCTAAGCTACATAAACATGAGGGAGAAGGCAACTATTAGACAGTTTCATTCAGCTTAGGATGGACGTCTACCCGTTACAAGAATACAGACTATCTCAATGTATCCTTTTAGCTACCATACATCCTTCCTAAGCTACATAAACATGAGGGAGAAGGCAACTATTAGACAGTTTCATTCAGCTTAGGATGGACGTCTACCCGTTACAAGAATACAGACTATCTCAATGTATCCTTTTAGCTACCATACATCCTTCCTAAGCTACATAAACATGAGGGAGAAGGCAACTATTAGACAGTTTCATTCAGCTTAGGATGGACGTCTACCCGTTACAAGAATACAGACTATCTCAATGTATCCTTTTAGCTACCATACATCCTTCCTAAGCTACATAAACATGAGGGAGAAGGCAACTATTAGACAGTTTCATTCAGCTTAGGATGGACGTCTACCCGTTACAAGAATACAGACTATCTCAATGTATCCTTTTAGCTACCATACATCCTTCCTAAGCTACATAAACATGAGGGAGAAGGCAACTATTAGACAGTTTCATTCAGCTTAGGATGGACGTCTACCCGTTACAAGAATACAGACTATCTCAATGTATCCTTTTAGCTACCATACATCCTTCCTAAGCTACATAAACATGAGGGAGAAGGCAACTATTAGACAGTTTCATTCAGCTTAGGATGGACGTCTACCCGTTACAAGAATACAGACTATCTCAATGTATCCTTTTAGCTACCATACATCCTTCCTAAGCTACATAAACATGAGGGAGAAGGCAACTATTAGACAGTTTCATTCAGCTTAGGATGGACGTCTACCCGTTACAAGAATACAGACTATCTCAATGTATCCTTTTAGCTACCATACATCCTTCCTAAGCTACATAAACATGAGGGAGAAGGCAACTATTAGACAGTTTCATTCAGCTTAGGATGGACGTCTACCCGTTACAAGAATACAGACTATCTCAATGTATCCTTTTAGCTACCATACATCCTTCCTAAGCTACATAAACATGAGGGAGAAGGCAACTATTAGACAGTTTCATTCAGCTTAGGATGGACGTCTACCCGTTACAAGAATACAGACTATCTCAATGTATCCTTTTAGCTACCATACATCCTTCCTAAGCTACATAAACATGAGGGAGAAGGCAACTATTAGACAGTTTCATTCAGCTTAGGATGGACGTCTACCCGTTACAAGAATACAGACTATCTCAATGTATCCTTTTAGCTACCATACATCCTTCCTAAGCTACATAAACATGAGGGAGAAGGCAACTATTAGACAGTTTCATTCAGCTTAGGATGGACGTCTACCCGTTACAAGAATACAGACTATCTCAATGTATCCTTTTAGCTACCATACATCCTTCCTAAGCTACATAAACATGAGGGAGAAGGCAACTATTAGACAGTTTCATTCAGCTTAGGATGGACGTCTACCCGTTACAAGAATACAGACTATCTCAATGTATCCTTTTAGCTACCATACATCCTTCCTAAGCTACATAAACATGAGGGAGAAGGCAACTATTAGACAGTTTCATTCAGCTTAGGATGGACGTCTACCCGTTACAAGAATACAGACTATCTCAATGTATCCTTTTAGCTACCATACATCCTTCCTAAGCTACATAAACATGAGGGAGAAGGCAACTATTAGACAGTTTCATTCAGCTTAGGATGGACGTCTACCCGTTACAAGAATACAGACTATCTCAATGTATCCTTTTAGCTACCATACATCCTTCCTAAGCTACATAAACATGAGGGAGAAGGCAACTATTAGACAGTTTCATTCAGCTTAGGATGGACGTCTACCCGTTACAAGAATACAGACTATCTCAATGTATCCTTTTAGCTACCATACATCCTTCCTAAGCTACATAAACATGAGGGAGAAGGCAACTATTAGACAGTTTCATTCAGCTTAGGATGGACGTCTACCCGTTACAAGAATACAGACTATCTCAATGTATCCTTTTAGCTACCATACATCCTTCCTAAGCTACATAAACATGAGGGAGAAGGCAACTATTAGACAGTTTCATTCAGCTTAGGATGGACGTCTACCCGTTACAAGAATACAGACTATCTCAATGTATCCTTTTAGCTACCATACATCCTTCCTAAGCTACATAAACATGAGGGAGAAGGCAACTATTAGACAGTTTCATTCAGCTTAGGATGGACGTCTACCCGTTACAAGAATACAGACTATCTCAATGTATCCTTTTAGCTACCATACATCCTTCCTAAGCTACATAAACATGAGGGAGAAGGCAACTATTAGACAGTTTCATTCAGCTTAGGATGGACGTCTACCCGTTACAAGAATACAGACTATCTCAATGTATCCTTTTAGCTACCATACATCCTTCCTAAGCTACATAAACATGAGGGAGAAGGCAACTATTAGACAGTTTCATTCAGCTTAGGATGGACGTCTACCCGTTACAAGAATACAGACTATCTCAATGTATCCTTTTAGCTACCATACATCCTTCCTAAGCTACATAAACATGAGGGAGAAGGCAACTATTAGACAGTTTCATTCAGCTTAGGATGGACGTCTACCCGTTACAAGAATACAGACTATCTCAATGTATCCTTTTAGCTACCATACATCCTTCCTAAGCTACATAAACATGAGGGAGAAGGCAACTATTAGACAGTTTCATTCAGCTTAGGATGGACGTCTACCCGTTACAAGAATACAGACTATCTCAATGTATCCTTTTAGCTACCATACATCCTTCCTAAGCTACATAAACATGAGGGAGAAGGCAACTATTAGACAGTTTCATTCAGCTTAGGATGGACGTCTACCCGTTACAAGAATACAGACTATCTCAATGTATCCTTTTAGCTACCATACATCCTTCCTAAGCTACATAAACATGAGGGAGAAGGCAACTATTAGACAGTTTCATTCAGCTTAGGATGGACGTCTACCCGTTACAAGAATACAGACTATCTCAATGTATCCTTTTAGCTACCATACATCCTTCCTAAGCTACATAAACATGAGGGAGAAGGCAACTATTAGACAGTTTCATTCAGCTTAGGATGGACGTCTACCCGTTACAAGAATACAGACTATCTCAATGTATCCTTTTAGCTACCATACATCCTTCCTAAGCTACATAAACATGAGGGAGAAGGCAACTATTAGACAGTTTCATTCAGCTTAGGATGGACGTCTACCCGTTACAAGAATACAGACTATCTCAATGTATCCTTTTAGCTACCATACATCCTTCCTAAGCTACATAAACATGAGGGAGAAGGCAACTATTAGACAGTTTCATTCAGCTTAGGATGGACGTCTACCCGTTACAAGAATACAGACTATCTCAATGTATCCTTTTAGCTACCATACATCCTTCCTAAGCTACATAAACATGAGGGAGAAGGCAACTATTAGACAGTTTCATTCAGCTTAGGATGGACGTCTACCCGTTACAAGAATACAGACTATCTCAATGTATCCTTTTAGCTACCATACATCCTTCCTAAGCTACATAAACATGAGGGAGAAGGCAACTATTAGACAGTTTCATTCAGCTTAGGATGGACGTCTACCCGTTACAAGAATACAGACTATCTCAATGTATCCTTTTAGCTACCATACATCCTTCCTAAGCTACATAAACATGAGGGAGAAGGCAACTATTAGACAGTTTCATTCAGCTTAGGATGGACGTCTACCCGTTACAAGAATACAGACTATCTCAATGTATCCTTTTAGCTACCATACATCCTTCCTAAGCTACATAAACATGAGGGAGAAGGCAACTATTAGACAGTTTCATTCAGCTTAGGATGGACGTCTACCCGTTACAAGAATACAGACTATCTCAATGTATCCTTTTAGCTACCATACATCCTTCCTAAGCTACATAAACATGAGGGAGAAGGCAACTATTAGACAGTTTCATTCAGCTTAGGATGGACGTCTACCCGTTACAAGAATACAGACTATCTCAATGTATCCTTTTAGCTACCATACATCCTTCCTAAGCTACATAAACATGAGGGAGAAGGCAACTATTAGACAGTTTCATTCAGCTTAGGATGGACGTCTACCCGTTACAAGAATACAGACTATCTCAATGTATCCTTTTAGCTACCATACATCCTTCCTAAGCTACATAAACATGAGGGAGAAGGCAACTATTAGACAGTTTCATTCAGCTTAGGATGGACGTCTACCCGTTACAAGAATACAGACTATCTCAATGTATCCTTTTAGCTACCATACATCCTTCCTAAGCTACATAAACATGACGGAGAAGGCAACTATTAGACAGTTTCATTCAGCTTAGGATGGACGTCTACCCGTTACAAGAATACAGACTATCTCAATGTATCCTTTTAGCTACCATACATCCTTCCTAAGCTACATAAACATGAGGGAGAAGGCAACTATTAGACAGTTTCATTCAGCTTAGGATGGACGTCTACCCGTTACAAGAATACAGACTATCTCAATGTATCCTTTTAGCAACCATACATCCTTCCTAAGCTACATAAACATGAGGGAGAAGGCAACTATTAGACAGTTTCATTCAGCTTAGGATGGACGTCTACCCGTTACAAGAATACAGACTATCTCAATGTATCCTTTTAGCTACCATACATCCTTCCTAAGCTACATAAACATGAGGGAGAAGGCAACTATTAGACAGTTTCATTCAGCTTAGGATGGACGTCTACCCGTTACAAGAATACAGACTATCTCAATGTATCCTTTTAGCAACCATACATCCTTCCTAAGCTACATAAACATGAGGGAGAAGGCAACTATTAGACAGTTTCATTCAGCTTAGGATGGACGTCTACCCGTTACAAGAATACAGACTATCTCAATGTATCCTTTTAGCTACCATACATCCTTCCTAAGCTACATAAACATGAGGGAGAAGGCAACTATTAGACAGTTTCATTCAGCTTAGGATGGACGTCTACCCGTTACAAGAATACAGACTATCTCAATGTATCCTTTTAGCTACCATACATCCTTCCTAAGCTACATAAACATGAGGGAGAAGGCAACTATTAGACAGTTTCATTCAGCTTAGGATGGACGTCTACCCGTTACAAGAATACAGACTATCTCAATGTATCCTTTTAGCGACCATACATCCTTCCTAAGCTACATAAACATGAGGGAGAAGGCAACTATTAGACAGTTTCATTCAGCTTAGGATGGACGTCTACCCGTTACAAGAATACAGACTATCTCAATGTATCCTTTTAGCTACCATACATCCTTCCTAAGCTACATAAACATGAGGGAGAAGGCAACTATTAGACAGTTTCATTCAGCTTAGGATGGACGTCTACCCGTTACAAGAATACAGACTATCTCAATGTATCCTTTTAGCAACCATACATCCTTCCTAAGCTACATAAACATGAGGGAGAAGGCAACTATTAGACAGTTTCATTCAGCTTTGGATGGACGTCTACCCGTTACAAGAATACAGACTATCTCAATGTATCCTTTTAGCTACCATACATCCTTCCTAAGCTACATAAACATGAGGGAGAAGGCAACTATTAGACAGTTTCATTCAGATTAGGATGGACGTCTACCTGTTACAAGAATAGACTATCTCAATGTATCCTTTTAGCTACCATACATCCTTCCTAAGCTACATAAACATGAGGGAGAAGGCAACTATTAGACAGTTTCATTCAGCTTAGGATGGACGTCTACCATCTTGGAAGCTAGCCAACGTAACACCGATATTCAAAAAAGGCAGCAAATCCCTACCCAGTAACTATCGTCCAATTAGCTTAACCTCAGTTGTATGTAAAATGCTAGAAACGGTCATACGAGACAGACTCGTAAATCACTTAGAGGAAAATAACATACTTAAAGATACTCAACACGGCTTTCGTAAAAAACGTTCCTGTTTAACAAACCTCTTAGACTTCTTCCACGATATCCTCAACCTCTACGATGAGAGTAAAGCTGTAGATATTATATACCTTGATTTTCAAAAGGCCTTTGACAAAGTTCCCCACAAACGTTTACTGCTAAAACTAAAAGCGCATGGAATACAAGACGGTGTGTTGAAATGGATAGAAAATTGGCTCAACAACAGAAAGCAAAGAGTAGTCATAAACGGTAAGGCATCTAAATGGACCAATGTAAGTAGCGGGGTACCCCAGGGATCGGTACTAGGACCAATTCTCTTTCTAATTTACATCAACGACATAGATGAGGGTCTCACCTGCACAATCTCAAAATTTGCTGACGATACAAAAATTGCAAATAGCGTACTCTCAAAAGAACAAGTTGACGATATGCAACACAATCTAGATAAATTGTCATGTTGGGCCCAAATTTGGCAAATGAGTTTCAATGCGGATAAATGTAAAGTACTACATGTCGGATACCTAAATGAGAAAGCAAACTATTCGATGAATGGCACTCAGCTTAAGAATGTAAACAGAGAAACTGATCTGGGAGTAACAATATCGAGTAACCTAAAACCGAGTCAACAATGTTCAGAAGTTGTTAAGAAGGCAAACAAAATAATTGGCTTTATAGGCAGGTCATTTGAGCATAAATCCAAAGAAGTTATCCTAACCCTTTACAATTCCTTAGTCCGCCCTCTTCTGGAATACTGCGTTCAATCCTGGTGCCCTTATTACCAAAAAGATATAAACAAGCTAGAACGAGTTCAACGTAGAGTTACCAAAATGATACCTAGCCTAAAGAACAAACCATACGAAGAGCGTCTTAGAGAATTAAATCTATTTCCTTTAACCCAGCGCAGATTAAGAGGCGACTTAATTCAAGTGTTCAAAATCATCAAAGGCATCGACAATATGAACTGTAGTAAGTACTTCACTATCGACCAATCTAATTACACACGGGGAAACGGTTGCAAAATTATTGGTAAATCTTTTAACTCGCACGAATCTAAGAATTTCTTCTTCAATCGAGTTGTCAACTTGTGGAATGGGCTTCCCCGAAACGTTATAGACTGCAGCACCGTTGATTCATTTAAATTCCGCCTAGACAAATATCTCGCATCAAACCCGCGACTGACTGCGTTTGTAAATGAATAACTTTATCCTCCCCTCAGTTACTAACCCATATGTCCCCTACTAACTTCCTAGTCCTGCCACGTTAGTGGCAGGGCAGTAGTTCCCTTTCCAATGTTCCCTTACCCACTCTAAACCACTGTTTGGACACTTGATCCTCAGTGTTTTGGAGGACAAGCAGCCTAGAAGGGTCACTAGATCTGTTGTTGCTTGATTTCCTTTGTACTCCTTTGTACTTTGTACCCGTTACAAGAATACAGACTATCTCAATGTATCCTTTTAGCTACCATACATCCTTCCTAAGCTACATAAACATGAGGGAGAAGGCAACTATTAGACAGTTTCATTCAGCTTAGGATGGACGTCTACCCGTTACAAGAATACAGACTATCTCAATGTATCCTTTTAGCTACCATACATCCTTCCTAAGCTACATAAACATGTAGGAGAAGGCAACTATTAGACAGTTTCATTCAGCTTAGGATGGACGTCTACCCGTTACAAGAATACAGACTATCTCAATGTATCCTTTTAGCAACCATACATCCTTCCTAAGCTACATAAACATGAGGGAGAAGGCAACTATTAGACAGTTTCATTCAGCTTAGGATGGACGTCTACCCGTTACAAGAATACAGACTATCTCAATGTATCCTTTTAGCAACCATACATCCTTCCTAAGCTACATAAACATGAGGGAGAAGGCAACTATTAGACAGTTTCATTCAGCTTAGGATGGACGTCTACCCGTTACAAGAATACAGACTATCTCAATGTATCCTTTTAGCTACCATACATCCTTCCTAAGCTACATAAACATGAGGGAGAAGGCAACTATTAGACAGTTTCATTCAGCTTAGGATGGACGTCTACCCGTTACAAGAATACAGACTATCTCAATGTATCCTTTTAGCAACCATACATCCTTCCTAAGCTACATAAACATGAGGGAGAAGGCAACTATTAGACAGTTTCATTCAGCTTAGGATGGACGTCTACCCGTTACAAGAATACAGACTATCTCAATGTATCCTTTTAGCTACCATACATCCTTCCTAAGCTACATAAACATGAGGGAGAAGGCAACTATTAGACAGTTTCATTCAGCTTAGGATGGACGTCTACCCGTTACAAGAATACAGACTATCTCAATGTATCCTTTTAGCAACCATACATCCTTCCTAAGCTACATAAACATGAGGGAGAAGGCAACTATTAGACAGTTTCATTCAGCTTAGGATGGACGTCTACCCGTTACAAGAATACAGACTATATCAATTTATCCTTTTAGCAACCATACATCCTTCCTAAGCTACATAAACATGAGGGAGAAGGCAACTATTAGACAGTTTCATTCAGCTTAGTATAATAATAATGTATACACCACTATTGTCCAACACCATATGCACCACAGACACTTTAGACTTGCGGGCGCCTCTGGCACCCAGGCCTGTGGAGGCAGCAAGTCCTTCAGTTCACACCAGACTCTCACAGAACCAACTAGCGTCTCGGCGCTCCTGTACTCAACCCTAGCCAATAAAGGATTGAAGAGTACTGGTGTTATATCTCCATTCATCTTTATTATATGGCGCAGTGTATATCAGTATCTGAACCTACATGGAGAACCTGCACTACCTAGCTGAGGCTGCAGCGGCTGTGGAAGCCGGCTTGCCGCCATGCGGTCCCCACCCGGCTACATCTACCTCCCAACCGGTCGAGCCTTCATTACCCGATGCCCTGTCTCCATACCCATCCATCGTCTACTTGAATGAAAGGATCGACGCCCTCCAATCGAGTATCGCCACCTTTCTACAGCATCACCAGGACCAGCAGCATCTACAACATCGCCCCGCGACAGCTCCACCACCGCCCCGCCAGGATCTCCAGCCCCACCAGCCTCTACAACATCAGCCCCAGGCCAGTAATGTTACCCACCAGGCTGACCCATCCTTTGCCTCACACCCCACCAGTGATACACTTATTCATCCCTCTACACAGACACCCACACCTCATACATCTCCCCATGTCTCAGTGCCCTACCATATGCCAGTTACCCATGTCTCAGTGCCCCACCATATGCCAGCTACCCATGTCTCAGTGCCCCACCATATGCCAGCTACCCATGTCTCAGTGCCCCACCATATGCCAGTTGCCCATGTCTCAGTGCCCCACCATGTGCCAGTTATTCCCCACATGTCTTTATTACATAATATGAACATGACTAATCCCTTTACCCACCCTCTCAAGAGCGAACATCCCACACCCTCCCCAACTGACGGCCAGGCCCACACTGGTGTCGGTAGCGACGGTCGGTATTACGGCGGCCATTATGCCCCCCCTGGCTATCGTACGGCTGGCACCAACCCTCACGGCGCAGCCCCTTCTGCGCATGACATCATCATACCACCACCACCACCTCCACCTCCACCACCACCACCACCTCAAGTCCCTTCCTACCCAGCCCAGCCACGCCCCGCCCCGCCCCGCCGGGCTGCCCCTACGCGGCCCCAGGCCGCTTTACATATGCCGGGACACGCCCTACGCAAATTCTGGGCTGATTGGGAGGTCTACAAGCGGCTCGTCCTTCTACCACCTCACGAGGCTACCATCGAGCTCTACCAGACGTGCGACCCCGCCCTTCAGAGCGCCATATTTGCTCACAATCAGGCGTTCTCCTCATTGCCAGAAATCGACCTAGCAACTCTCATCACACAACTCGTCCACCGACAACGGAACCGCGCAGCCGCTCGCCACCACTTCCGGTCTCTTCTCCAACAACCTACTGAACAGATCCGGGACTACGTCACACGTATTACGGAGGCCACTTTGGACTGTGGCTTTACCTGCCCCTGTTGCCACACTGATGTCTCTGACGAGCACATACGGGACCAAGTGACTATCGGGATTAGTGATTCGTCCCTTCAGCAAGATGTTTTAACTAAAGACCGCACCCTACCTACCTTACAAGATGTTATCAACTACTGTGTGGGGTTCGAATCTGCGGCACTCGATCAGACGGCAATGCAACCGGGGGTACATGCTGTGAAATCACCATACCAGCGTCTCAAGAGTACTTACCCACGCCCCGCCCCTATCCAGCCCCCCGCCCAACCTACTCAGCCCCCGTCGCCCGCCCCACCACCTCCCCACGTCGGCCCCACTTCATCTCCCTCACGTTGCTCCGGGTGTGGCCTATCTTCACATTCACAAGCCCAACGATCTTCGAAGTGTCCTGCATGGGGCAAGACCTGCACGGCGTGTAATAAACCTAACCACTTTGCCAAGGTTTGTAAATCCACCTCTTCCCAGTGCAGTGGGTGCGGCCTATCCACACACTCTCGAGCCGAACGCCCATCCAAATGCCCTGCTTGGGGCAAGACCTGCCCGTCGTGCAACAAACTCAACCACTACTCCACAGTTTGTCACTCCACGCCCTCACCTTCATCCGCGGCTGTTATCATTGGTACTATCAAACAGGCTGTTAACAAACCACCACCCGCACGGCTCCCCTCCTTGCCCATTACAATTTCTACTGCCATGTCGCCCCACTCTCACCCCACCAGCGTCACGGCCCACCCTGACACGGGTGCCCAAGTATCTGTGGCTGGTTTGCAATTACTACGGGCACTGGGCCTCCAACGCCACCACCTACAGCCTACACACCAACGGATCACGGCCGTGGGGGGTCACACTCTCCAGGTCCTGGGTTATGTGCCGACTACCATTACCGCCACTGACGTTGCCGGCACCCCCTACACTACTGATGATGATATTTTTATTATTCAGGCACAGTCACCGTTATTTATTAGCATTTCAGCTTGTAGGGCACTACATATCATCCCTCCCGACTTCCCCACACCTACCCCCTGCATGGCCGCCCACACAGCCCAACCACCACCCACCTTGACCAGGACCCCTCCACCACACCGGCCTACTTCCCTCCCCTTCCCACCTAACGACCTGCACCTGTCTGACCTTCGTGACTGGTTCTTGTCACAGTTTGCATCTTCAGCATTTAACACCACCAGCGGCCCACTCCCCACGATGTCTGGCCCTCCTATGCACATCCACATCAAGCCTGGCACATCTCCACGTGCCGTGCACACCCCTGCCCCTATACCACATCATTGGAAGGCCCAGGTCAAAGCAGATCTCGACAGGGATGTCGCACTGGGCATTATTGAGCCTGTCCCCATCGGTACCCCTACTACCTGGTGTTCTAGGATGGTGGTGGTCGCCAAGAAAACTGGACAACCCCGCCGTACAGTTGACCTGCAGGCACTCAACCACGCCTGCCTTCGGGAGACACATCACACCCCGAGCCCATTCAACTTGGCCCAATCCATCCCTGCAGGCACTCGTAAGACGGTCCTAGACGCCTGGAATGGATACCATGCTGTTCTACTCGACGAATCCAGCAGGGAGGCTACAACTTTTATCACAGAATTTGGGCGTTACAGGTATATCAGGGCCCCTCAAGGCTACTTGGCAGCTGGCGACGCCTATACCCGACGCTTCGACGCAATCATACAGGCTGTCCCTCGTAAGGTGAAGTGTGTCGACGACTCCCTTTTGTGGGACTCTTCAGTCGAGGAGGCATTTTGGCACACTTTTGATTACCTGGCCCTCTGTGCAACCAACGGTGTCACTTTCAACCCTGACAAGTTTACCTTCGCCGCCCCTTCAGTTGACTTTGCCGGACTCACCATCACAGACACTGGAATTAAGCCATGCACGTCCATGATTAAGGCCATCCGTGACTTTCCCACGCCCACAGACATCACGGGAGCCCGGTCGTGGTTTGGTCTCGTTGAACAGGTCGCCTGGGCCTTCAGCATCAAACCGGAAATGGCGCCCTTCCGGGAACTTGTGCAGTCCAAAACCCCCTTCCACTGGGATGAGGCACTCGACCGTACCTTTGCCACATCTAAGGACCACATCACACACCTGGTTGAGGAAGGGGTCTGCTCCTTCGAGATCGGCAGACCCACGTGCCTCGCCACAGACTGGAGCAAAACCGGCCTTGGCTTCCTCCTACTCCAACAACATTGTTCCTGCCCCACCGCATCTGCCCCCACCTGTTGCAAGGTCGGTTGGAAACTTATCTTCGCCGGCTCCCGTTTTACCACACCTGCGGAGTCCCACTACGCACCCGTCGAAGGCGAGGCTTTAGCAGTGGCTGACGCCCTTGACAGATGCAGAATGTTTGTCCTGGGCTGCCCTGACCTCGTCGTCGTCGTGGATCACAGACCTCTACTGCACATCCTTAACGACCGGTCCCTTGACAACATACCAAACCCTCGCCTGTTCAAAATTAAGGAACGTACCCTACGATACCAGTTCATCATTCAACATACGCCTGGCAAATGGCACCGCGGCCCTGACGCTGTCTCCCGCTACCCGACCAGGCCCTCCGCGGACGCCCATGATGTGCATAGTGCGGCCGCCAGTGAGCTCGATATCCACTCAGTTGCCTTGGCCTCCCTCACCATGCTCGCCGCCATACCTGACCCAGTTGTATCATGGTCTGACCTTAAATCTGCCGGCCAACAAGACAGCGAGTATACCTCCCTTCTTCAGACCATCCCCGAGGGCTTCCCGGACTCCAGAGAGGCGACCGCCCCACAACTACGACAGTTCTGGGGTGTTAGAGACCGCCTCACTTCCGTCGACGGGGTAGCCCTCATGGATCAACGACCAGTCATCCCCCATCATCTTCGGTCCAGAGTTCTCGAGGCCCTTCACTCAGCTCATCAGGGTATGACTGGCATGAAGGCCCGTGCACGTGCGAGTGTTTACTGGCCAGGTATTGACAAGGCCCTACGCAACTGCCTGGATACCTGCCACTACTGCCGCGCCCACGCCCCGTCCCAGCCGAAAGAGCCACTCATGTCATCTGACCCACCCCAATGGCCATACGACCAGGTAGCCGCCGATTTTTTTCAGCACCAGGGCAAACACTACCTGGTCTACGTCGATCGCTTCTCCAGCAATATCCACATCTTCTACCTGCCACCAGGTAAATGTGATGCTCACCACCTCATCTCGGCGTGCCGTACCCTCTTCACCCACTACGGAGCACCCCGGGTACTGGCGAGCGATGGTGGGCCCCAGTTCACAGCCGGGGACTTCCAAGAATTCCTGGCACATTGGGGTGTGTCACAACGGGTCAGCTCTGCGTTCTACCCTCAGTCTAATGGCCGCGCCGAGCTGGCTGTTAAAGCAGCCCGCCGCATCATCGCGGACTGTACATCCCCCACTGGCTCTCTAGACAACAACGCCGCAGCCCGCGCCCTCCTCCAATACAGGAACACACCCCTCTCGACCATTGACAAGTCACCAGCTCAACTTCTCTTCGGCAGGACCCTACGGGACCACGTCCCCTGCAATCCTGCACTTCTCCACCTCCACCCCCACTGGCTTCTCTCGGCCGAAGCTCGTGAGGCAGCCCTTTTTCACCGTAACGCTGCCCTAGCCACATACTATAATGCTTCAGCCCGGCCTTTATCACCACTCCACGTCGGTGACCGGGTCTCCGTCCAGAACCAGGGGGGCAACAACCCAACACGGTGGAACAAGACTGGCACTGTAGTGGAGGTGCATCCACACCGCCAGTATACCATCCGGGTGGATGGGTCGGGGCGAGCCACGCTCCGCAACCGCCGCTTCCTACGACAGCTTCGTCTACCGCCCTCCACTCAACCTACACCGCCCGACTCCACCATCGCCTCGTCGGACGCCAATAGGGGGGGGGAGATATAATAATAATGTATACACCACTATTGTCCAACACCATATGCACCACAGACACTTTAGACTTGCGGGCGCCTCTGGCACCCAGGCCTGTGGAGGCAGCAAGTCCTTCAGTTCACACCAGACTCTCACAGAACCAACTAGCGTCTCGGCGCTCCTGTACTCAACCCTAGCCAATAAAGGATTGAAGAGTACTGGTGTTATATCTCCATTCATCTTTATTATAATTACATTGATTGAAGTCATAATTACATTGATTGAGGTCATAATTACATTGATTGAGGTCATAATTACATTGATTGAAGTCATAATTACATTGATTGAGGTCATAATTACATTGATTGAGGTCATAATTACATTGATTGAGGTCATAATTACATTGATTGAGGTCATAATTACATTGATTGAGGTCATAATTACATTGATTGAGGTCATAATTACATTGATTGAGGTTATAATTACATTGATTGAAGTCATAATTACATTGATTGAGGTCATAATTACATTGATTGAAGTCATAATTACATTGATTGAGGTCATAATTACATTGATTGAGGTCATAATTACATTGATTGAAGTCATAATTACATTGATTGAGGTCATAATTACATTGATTGAGGTCATAATTACATTGATTGAGGTTATAATTACATTGATTGAAGTCATAATTACATTGATTGAAGTCATAATTACATTGATTGAGGTCATAATTACATTGATTGAGGTCATAATTACATTGATTGAGGTCATAATTACATTGATTGAAGTTATAATTACATTGATTGAGGTTATAATTACATTGATTGAGGTTATAATTACATTGATTGAGGTCATAATTTGATAAGATTTTACCATTTTTACTTAAGGGGGGTCACCGTCTGTTTTTCTCTTTCTTTGACTTGTATCCATTCGGCCCCATTCAGCCAACTGTTTTAAGATGTTTATCCCCATCCAAGTGTCGATTTCTTACTGGCGAGCGATAGCGAGCCAGCATTGTATGGAGAAATCCGGCTTCGCCGGAGACATTTTTCCATCGAAAAATTTACAAATTTAGCTTGCTGTCAAAACAAAAATACATATAAGAATGGGCCGGTTTTCTGGACCACTTTCTTCCTCATGTTTAGCCCAATTAGTTTTCAGATGTTAAGATGTTTGCCCCATTAGTTAGTCGATTATAAGACATTTCGCCCCATTTCTTCGTCAATATTTAGAACTTTCGTGCTTTTTAGGTGTCGGTTTTTTCCCTGGCGAACGATAGTGAGCCTGTAATGTTGGAAGAAATCGGCCAGGGAAATCAAATTAATCTAGAAGGGGGATCTAATGGATTTTTTTTTTTTTTTTTAATTTGATGGAGGTCTCGGGAGGAAACTAGAAAAATAATGAATACATGCAAAAATCGCCCAAAAAGTGAACCATTAAAGGGAATACTACTACGTGGTGGAAACTAGGGGACGCTGTACGATGGTTATTTAATGTTAGCCAGTGTATCATTAATAAGAGAGGCTAGTATTGATAACCCTTGAGGGGAGGCAGTTGTTTTTTCGAGTCCTCCTCCTCCCTCATGTTTAGCCCTATTAGTTATGACATTTCAAAACATTCGCCCCATTAGTTTTGCGATTTTCAGAACTTTTGTCCCATTTATTTGCCAAAATTAAGAACTTTCGTGCCATTTAGGTGTCGATTTTTTTTCCTGGCGAGCGATAGCGAGCCTGTATTTGAAGATGAATTGGCCTTCGGCAGGGACTTTTTTCTACCGAAAAATGTACAAATGTATATCGAAGGGGGGGGGGGGGGCGGTCTTGTGGGTGATTTGTTAAGCTTTAGAGAGCAAACTAAACCCTTTCCTTAACATATTGAGCCGAACCAGTATATTATGCTGCACAATACCGTCTGAGCACCCTTAAAATCTCAAAAACTAATTGGGTTAAGCATGAGGGGTAGGCTACAGACAAACCAACCCTGCCCTTATAAGAATGAACAAAGCTGATCAAATAAGGAATAATACGTGTTGGAAATTAGGACGGTGGTGTACGGTGGGTATTTGATGTTACCAGTTGATCAATACTAAGAGAGGCTAGTATTGATAACCCTTAAAAGAGCTCAGATGGTATTGTGCAGCATAATTTACTGGTTCGGCTCAATGGTTTAAGGAAGGGGTTTAGTTTGCTCTCTAAACCTCCATCAAGCTTAAAAGAACACCCACAAGACCCTCCTTCGACATAAATTTGTAAATTTTTCGGTAGAAAAATATCCCGGCTGAAGGCCGGTTACTTCTATAATTACAAGTTCGCTATCGATCGCCAGGAAAAAAATCTACACTTAAATGGCACGAAAGGTCTTAATATTGGCAAAGAAATGGGGCAAAAGGTCTGAATACCGCCAAACTAATGGGGCGAATGTCTTCAAATCTCATAACTAATCGGGCTAAACATGAAGGAGGAGGAGGAGGACTCGAAAAACCAACTGCCAAATGAAGATAACTGATACACAAAGGAGTAATAGGTGGTGGTGTGTATTTGAAGTGAGCCGGTTATCATTACTAAGAGAGGCTATTTTTGATAACCCTTAGTAGATTACGCTACCGAACAAAGGCCTTCTATCGGTAGTTTACTTTGATGGTTGTCTTTACATTAGCACAGCCGACGTTTGCAGGTGGGGGGAGGAGGTTACCTTAAAAAAAATATATATATATATATATATATATATATATAATCCCCATTAGTTTGGCTATTTTAACCCATCCAGCCCCAGCGACGTCCGTTGGCCAACGCCTACTTTTGTTACACACAGCCTCCACATTAGCCATTGTACATTGGCTATTCTCGCCTTAGTTGAATAATTTTATGCCTCCCAAAAGGCTCGCAGGAGTCTCAAAAAAGAAAGAAAAAGGCCTAAACCGAACACAATCGTCTACATATAGCCAGAATAAACTGTCAAAATGCTTCTTAATGCTAAAAGGATAAAGTATCGGTAGTGTATTCAGAAAGACATGCTGTTAATATACATATGTTTGTTATTTTATTTCCTATCTTCCTAATGCTGAAATTAAATTTGTTTGCATCGATAAAAAAAAAAAAAATCCGTACAAAAAAATAGTAATTTCAGCATTAAAAAGAGAGGAAATATAATTCAAGGAAGAAGACATTATTTGATACTGTATTTGCCAATTTGTTGGTACAATTAAATAATCATTCAATCAATAATGATCTAGGAGTGATAAGCAGGGATGAAGATATGGGAATGGAGGTAATCTATATCTTTATTAATTTCACCACAACATCAAACTCCTCCAAATTAAATTAATGAAAGCATATATGTGATCCACCGGGATTCGAACCTGGGTTATCACACACAGATTTTTAAACTCTCTAAAGTCTAACCATTACACCACCAGGACGGTGGTGTGTGAGGGAAGGAAAGTTGTTGGACCAATGAGAAGTACCGTATGTGGAAGGTGAGAAATCTCGGAATGAAAGCAAAAAATGCAATGTATCAAAGGATAGTTGTACCAACAGTGATGTATGGGGCTGAGACATAGGGTCAGAATCTGCAATAAAAAAGAAGATTGGATGTGATGGAGATGAGCTGCTTGAGGAGTATGTGTGGAGTGACGCTTAGAGACAGATTGAGGAATGAAGAGGTAGTGTACATAGGAGAGTGGGACAACAGGAACCCTTATCGGCCAGAATGGAAAGAAGCGTGCTATGCTGGTATGGAAATATTCAACGAATGAGAGATGAAAGGCTTACAAAGGGAGTATATGAGTCAGAAACAAGGGGAAATAGATAGAGACGAAGACCTTGGAGGAGATGGAGAGATGGTGTGAAAAAAGCGCGGGAAGATAGAGATGAATGAAGAACAGGCAAGAGAAGTGATGATAAATAGGAATGAATGGAGAATGTTTGTGAATAGATGAGTGATAACGCGGTCATAGGGAGTGGGGGTCGGGCGCCAGTTGGACTAGATAATAGTTCATCAGGCGCCTGGCCCGGGGAGCCGGTATACTGTATATGAAGGGTCATGCCTGGATGTGATGTGGGGAGGGGCATTGTGATGGTGGGTTTTGCTGTGTGTCTGCCTGCTGAGATCGGAATCTCTCCGGGAGGTCTGGGACCTGGTAGTCTTTTGCTGGGGGACCCCAAATGGGCCTTGGTGTCTGGGTCTTCTCCTGGGCAACCTAGATGTGTCCGAATATTTTTTTTTATTTATTATTTTTTTTTTTTCTGTTCGAGGTCTGTGGTATGGGGTATGTTCCTGAGTATATACATGCATGTATACATACATAATGATGATTATCAACTCTGCATAAGCAGAGTTTGGTATCGCCCCCCCCCCCCCCCCCGTATAGTGGGTACCACACAAAAACAAATTCTGATGTCGTTGTCATTGTCCGTCTGTCTCGGAACTCCTCCTAGACCGTTGGACAGATTTTCACCAAATTTCACACTAACATTTGTTGCGTGAATGCGAACGTCAGTCAAAAAAGATGTTTTGATTTTATGCAATAGTTATGATTTTAGGTCCAAAATATGGTTTAACCCCCCCCCCCCCCCCCCAGCAATGATGGCGTTATTAGTGTGCGATCACACACTAATAATGCATTCGTTCTGGGGGCGAAAACATCTCGCTCCGCATTTGCTAGGTTAAGTTAGTTAATTGGCATTAGAAGTGATGGTAGTAATAGTGGGATTGATGGTGATAGTAGTGATGATGGTGATAATAGTAGTGATGCTGGTTGTAGTTTTATTGATGATGATGACAGTAGTGATGATGATGACAGTAGTAGATATGATGGTGACAGTAGTAGATATGATGGTGACAGTACTAGCATTAGTGATGATGGTCATAATAGTAGTGATGATGGTGTGAGTATTAGTGATGATGGTGAGTAGTAGTCATGGTGAAAGTTGTAGTGATGATGAAGATCATAGTAATGGTGATGATGGCAGTAGTAGTGATGATGGTGATAGGATACATGATGGTAATACTTGTGACAGTAGTAATGATGGTGGTTATAGTAGTAGTAGTGATGATGTTAACAATAGTAATGATGATTGTAATATGGTGGTGATGATAGTAGTAATGATGGTTGATAGTTTTAGTATCAATGATGATAGTAGTGATTAAGGTGGTAGTGGCAATGATGACAGTACCGGTAGTAGTGATAATGAGAGTAGTAGTGATGATTGTAATTGTAGTAGTGATGATGATCATGGTGATGATGACAGTAGTCGTGATGATTGTGGCAGTTGTAGTGATGATGGCAGTAGTAGTGATTATTGTGATTGATGATGGTATTAGTAGTGATGATGGTAACCCATCGCAGAGTTGGGTATGCCGTTTTGATTTTGGGCAAAACGGCACGTCTACTTTATTTTCAACTCTGCGTAAGCAGAGTTTGGTATCGCCCCCCGTATAGTGGGTATCACACAAAAAAAATGTCTCGTCGGCGTTGTCGTTGTTGTCGTTGTCCGTCTGTCTCGGAACTTCTAGACCGTTGGACGGATTTTCACCAACTTTCACACAAACATTTGTTGCGTGAGTGCGAACGTCAGTCAAAAAAGATTTTTTGAATTTATGCAATAGTTATGATTTTAGTTCCAAAATATGGTTTCCCCCCCCCTCTCCCAAACCCCCCCCTCCTCCCAGACCCCCACCCCCCCCTCCTCCCAGACCCCCCCCTCCCACCCCCCAGCAATGATGGCATTATTAGTGTGTGAGGGGGCTCACACTAAGAACGCATTCGTTCTGGGGGCGAAAACATCTCGCTACGTATTTGCTAGGTTAAGTTAGTTTAGTTGGCATTAGAAGTGATGGTAGTAATAGTGGGATTGATGGTGATAGTAGTTATGATGGTGATAATAGTAGTGATGATGGTTGTAGTTGTATTGATGTTGACAGTAGTGATGATGATGACGGTAGTAGATATGATGGTGACCGTAGTAGATATGACGGTGACAGTACTAGTAATAGTGATGATGGTCATAATAGTAGTGATGATGGTGACAAGTAATGAGAGTTGTAGTGATAATGACAGTAGTGATGATGGAAGTGACGATGGTGTGAGTATTAGTGAGTAGTAGTGATGATGGTGAAAGTTGTAGTGATGATGACAATAGTTGTGATGATGAAGATCATAGTAATGGTGATGATGGTGACAGTAGGATACATGATGGTAATACTTGTGACAGTAGTAATGATGATGGTTATAGTAGTAGTGATTATGTTAACAGTAGTAATGATGAGTGTAATATGGTGGTGATGATAGTAGTAATGCTGGTTGATAGTTGTAGTATCAATGCTAGTAGTGATTAAGATGGTAGTGATAATGGTGACAGTAGTAGTGATGATGGTGACAGTAGTAGTGATGATGGTGAGAGTAGTAGTGATGATGGTGAGAGTAGTAGTGATGATTGTAATTGTAGGAGTGATGATCATAGTAATGGTGATGATGACAGTAGTCGTGATGATTGGCGGTTGTAGTTATGAAGGAAGTAGTAGTGATGATGGCATTAATAGTGATAATGGTAACCCCTCGCAGAGTTGGGTATGCCGTTTTGATTTTGGGCAAAACGGCACGTCTATTTTATTAATATTTTGTTTTGTTTTTGGTGTGTGTATTGTCGCTGTTTTTATATTTATATATGTATGACAGTGTAGGCTATGTATGTATGTGTGTATGTATGTATTTACCCAATTAATGCGGAGGTAGGTTATCAAGTAAAGTGTGCCTATGATAAAACCTAACTTGAACAAGAGACGATAAGGTGCGCGTCCAAGTGCTTCCCAGATGCTCTCATTTGGAAGGACCATATTACCAGTCTTGCTAAGGCAGCCTCCCAGAAGCTGGGTGTGCTCAACCGCCTTAGGGGGTTCTTTTCCCCAGCACAGCTTCTTGCTCTGTACAGGGGCATAGTGCGCCCTTGTATTGAGTATTGTTCACATGTGTGGGGAGGTTCCTCTCACACCGCTCTCCTAGACAAAGTTGAAAGGAAGGCCTTTCGTATCATTAACTCCCGTCCACTCACCAACTCTCTGCAATCTCTCTCTCTCCGCCGCAATGTTGCATCTCTCTCGCTATTCTATCGCTACTATAATAATCAGTGTTCCTCAGAGCTATCCCAGTGCATACCACCTCCTTTACGTAGGGCACGTGGTACCCGTCTTGCAACTCAATCCCACCCTTACTCTGTGCAACTCTCCAACCCAAGAGTGAAACGTTACTCTCAAACTTTCTTCTACTCAACAGCTGAGCTCTGGAACTCTCTCCCAGAATCAGTCTTTCCCTCTTCCTATGACTTAAATTGCTTCAAACTCCGTGTGTCCAGGCATTTTGGCTCGAACGTCCCTTGATTTTGGCCCTGTCACTCTTTCAACTATGGGGGAGGCACTCGCTATAGGCAGTAATGCCTTTTGCCTCCCTCAATCACATAGAAAAAAAAAAAAAAAAAAAAAAGATGGCTGCTGCTGCCGGCTGATGGTTGGTGATAACGGTAAGAGAGATTAACCCCTTCTGTATCCAACACATTATAAGGTGCGCGTCCAAGTGCTTCCCAGATGGCTGCTGCTGCCGGCTGATGGTTGGTGGTAACGGTAAGAGAGATTAACCCCTTCTGTATCCAACACATTATTATCTCTTCTGGCTAATATTAAACGATTTTATTCTGTGTAAAAAGGGTCTCTAGCAACAGATCCTTCCTGAGCTGCATACAATCATCACAATATAGCTATAGACGTCGCTGGTACAGAAAGGGTTAAGGGGGGTGACCTTTTTTGTTCTGTCCTTTTCTATCTTTCTCTGGCTTGTATCCATTTGGCCCCATTCAGCCTACTGTTTTAAGACTTTTATTCCCATCCAGGTGTCATTTTTTTACTGGTGAGCGGTAGCGAGCCAGCATATTTTTTAAATGTTTTTGACAGTGGGCTAAATTTGTAAATTTTTCGATAGAAAAATTTCTCCGGCAAAGCCGGATCTCTTCATATAATGCTGGCTCGCTATCGCTCGCCAGGAAGAAATCGACACCTAGATGGGGATAAACGTCTTAAAATACTTGGCTGAATGGGGCAGAATGGATACAAGCCAGAGAAAGAGAAAAGGAGAGCCAAAAAAAACAGGTCAACCCCCTTAAGTCGGTTTTGGTAAATGAGTTGAAGGGTTAACGAATTACATGATGCTGTCATCACCTGCGTCAATGGTGATAACAGTAAGAGAGCTGAAGGGGGGGGGGGGGGGGGCGGGGGGGGGGATATATTTGCTCATTTATGTATTTTTTGTTTTTTATAATACATATTTTAGTTTCGATAATCTTCAAGGACACTACATCCGCCTTATTAGAAACAATTGATTAGATTCGCCATATTTTTCTCCATATTGTCCGCATGGAGGATTTTCGTTATTGACAAATTGAAAAAATACCCTTTTCACAGAACAATACACCAAAAATCTGTCAAAGATGTCAAATAGCGGGGGGGGGGGGGGGGGGGCAGCCCCCACCCATATTACTAGGATAGGTTAGGTAAGGTTGTTAGGTTAGGCTAATGTCCTTTCAAAGGGGTATAGGCTAGTAAACACTAGGATAGCTTATACCCGGTCAGAGAGAAGAAGAAGAAGAGTCCGATGTAGTATCCTTGAATAGATGGGTTACAATAGCTTCCTTCAGTTCATCAGGTACGGTGTTGGTGTTTATTAACAGGTTGGTGATGTGGGTTAGGGGACCTGCGATACCAATGGCTCCATCTCTTAGAAATTTGGCAGAAATTTTGTCTGGTCCTGTACTTTTATGTACATTTAGGTTAGAGAGTTCCTCATATGTGTATTTTGGTGTAACATTTTGCAATCCAAAAGTGTTCGGGTGTATGCCTTTATCCCTGTAGAAATTTTGAAAGGTGGCAGTTGTTGTGTATTTATTGAGAGGTTGCGGTAGGTTCTGTGTAAGTGTGTTTGCTATGGAGGTGAAGGAGGAGTTGAAGTAGGTTGAAATTTGACGTTTATCATGGCAAACCTGATCATTAATTTTGAGAGCAATATTAGTGTTAGATGAATCCCTTGCCTTGTTGCCGTAGCCCGTTGATTTTAAGTGCCTCCATAGTTTTATGGGGTTACTCTGATATTCCTCTGCCTTACTGTGGAAATTTTTATATTTCGCTGATTAAAATTGCCTACTTAGTTTATTCCTAACCCTGTTTAACTCCTGTTTCAGACCTTGATCTAGTCTATGTTTCACTAGCCTTTTTAACAGTGTGTCTCTATGTTCTAGATGGTGTTGTATGTCATTGTTATATGTCATTGTTGTATGTCATTGTATGTCATTATGTCATTGTATGTCATTCTAGGTGTTGTATGTCATTGTTCTAGAAGGTGTTGTATGTCATTGTTCTAGAAGGTGTTGTATGTCATTGTTCTAGAAGGTGTTGTATGTCATTGTTCTAGAAGGTGTTGTATCTAGAAGGTGTTGTATGTCATTGTTCTAGAAGGTGTTGTATGTCATTGTTCTAGAAGGTGTTGTATGTCATTGTTCTGGAAGGTGTTGTATGTCATTGTTCTAGAAGGTGTTGTATGTCATTGTTCTAGAAGGTGTTGTATGTCATTGTTCTAGATGGTGTTGTATGTCATTGTTCTAGGTGTTGTATGTCATTGTTCTAGATGGTGTTGTATGTCATTGTTCTAGAAGGTGTTGTATGTCATTGTTCTAGAAGGTGTTGTATGTCATTGTTCTAGAAGGTGTTGTATGTCATTGTTCTAGAAGATGTTGTATGTCATTGTTCTAGAAGGTGTTGTATGTCATTGTTCTAGAAGGTGTTGTATGTCATTGTTCTAGAAGGTGTTGTATGTCATTGTTCTAGGTGTTGTATGTCATTGTTCTGGAAGGTGTTGTATGTCATTGTTCTAGAAGGTGTTGTATGTCATTGTTCTAGAAGGTGTTGTATGTCATTGTTCTAGATGGTGTTGTATGTCATTGTTGATCCATGCGTCTGATCTTGCTTTAATTCGTATATTTTTCAGAACAGCCATTTCGCCTAGGATGTTTGTGATGATGGTTCTGAAGCCAACCCATGTGTCATTTACGTTTGTTCTTCCAAACACTGGAGACTCATCTGTATTCCATAAAATGTCCAAAAATGTTTCTTTGCTGTAGTTTCTGAGTGACCTTGTTTTAATGACCTTGTGATTCTCTAGGGTAATTTTTGGTGTTTTCCGTGTGCAATACGTGACGAAGTGATCACTTATCCCCGTCTGTCTAACCCCTGATTGTGATATTTTGTCCTCTGTTACAATTTACATGGTCTAATATTGTAGCAGTGTTCTCAGAGATACGTGTGGGGGTTGTGATGAGTTGTTTGTGATCGTGCATTGTCAGTATGTGCCTATATTCTCTTACAAGCCAATTATTTCGTTGTTTGTAACACAATTTAAAATCCCCCATGTACCATACAGTACCAGCTTTGCATAATTCCAACTAAGGATATCCCAATAAGGCCGGTAGGCGTATTTCCATTGGGGGTCCTTGTGGGATTAAGTTACCTGGGGATATTAAGTTACCTGGGGATATTAAGTTACCTGGGGATATTAAGTTACCTGGGGATATGGAGAGAACAAAATATAATTAAAATGTAAATTAATATGATTAGTAAACAATTCAGATAAACTATTTGTAGGGGGCTAAACTAAGATGCCTTACATTCTATAGCTGAAGGTGTTGGATTAATTAAGTACCGGTCATAATGTTTAGTTTGTTTTTGCCTATCTCTTATGTGGTATTTAGTAGTAGACATGAGTTTGGTGTTCCCTTCCCGCTGATGTTTGTTTCAGGTGCTCCTTTAACCCTATTAGGTGCAGGGCGGGCCAATTTCGATCCTCCCTGTTTTACTCTATTAGTTTGTAGATTTTAAGACTTTTCACCTCGTTAGTTTGGCGATTATAAGATGCTTCAACCCAATAAGGTGTCAATTTGTCCTGGGCGAGCGACAGCGAGCCTGCAATTTGGGAGAAATCGGCCTTCGGCCGGGACATTTTTCTATCGAAAAATGTACATATTTAGCTTGAATGGGGTCTGGGGGACTTTTTTTTAGTTTGAAGGGGGTCTGGAGAGGCGTGTTTCTAAGTCTTGGGGTAAACTAAAAACACATTGTTCAAAAATAGCTAAAACAATGAAAACCCTCAATAATAATTAAACAATACTATAATAACCCCCAAGACGTTGCACCTAATAGTGTTAAGCTAAGTCTGAAGCTTGAAGGAGCACCTGAACCGAACAGCTGCGGGAAGGGAGCACCAAACTTATGTCTACTACTAAATACCACATCAGACATTCGACATAATGTTGGCAACCTGTCTAGGAGAATAAACCTTATACAAAATACCGAAGGGCGGGGCGCTCATCGGTGCCACTTGCATAGATAGGTACAATCGCGCTAATAAGTGATGTCTCTGCACTAAGTATGTTTTGACCAATAATTAGTATCGGCAATATATAACCTTCATTTCTTCATATCGAGTGAAATATTCAAATATGTTCCTACACTTCCCCACACTATTCAACATCTGACAGACATTAATACAGCACAGAGCGAGCCAAACGTATTGACAGCTGGGACATGACTTATTAGCGCGACCGTACAGTAGCTATATTACCTACGTCAAAGATGGAGGTCTGAATGTTTAGCTTTATACTGACCAAGAACACACATCTATCGTTTGGTTTTTCACTCATATGAGGCAGAACATTTATTTTTCAATCGAGTGGTAAACTTATTGGAATGGATTACATATACCCTGTTCATTATAGTTAGGCAAAAACTGTTGAACATTAACCTCTATAACTCACAAACGACAAGAGTAATCCAGCAAATCTATCTACCATTTGGGAAAGATCAGCCAGGGAATAGGTGTGGACATTTACAGCTCATTTGCCCTAGCCCTTTTTGAGTTTCAGATAATTGAAGTGACAATATCTGGGTAACTTATAACGAACAGGGTGTGGTACTGTCATTATCTGGGTAACTTATAACGAACAGGGTGTGGTAGTGTCATTATCTGGGTAACTTATAACGAACAGGGTGTGGTAGTGTCATTATCTGGGTAACCTATAACGAACAGGGTGTGGTACTGTCATTATCTGGGTAACTTATAACGAACAGGGTGTGGTACTGTCATTATCTGGGTAACTTATAACGAACAGGGTGTGGTAGTGTCATTATCTGGGTAACCTATAACGAACAGGGTGTGGTACTGTCATTATCTGGGTAACCTATAACGAACAGGGTGTGGTAGTGTCATTATCTGGGTAACCTATAACGAACAGGGTGTGGTAGTGTCATTATCTGGGTAACCTATAACGAACAGGGTGTGGTACTGTCATTATCTGGGTAACCTATAACGAACAGGGTGTGGTACTGTCATTATCTGGGTAACTTATAACGAACAGGGTGTGGTAGTGTCATTATCTGGGTAACCTATAACGAACAGGGTGTGGTAGTGTCATTATCTGGGTAACCTATAACGAACAGGGTGTGGTAGTGTCATTATCTGGGTAACCTATAACGAACAGGGTGTGGTACTGTCATTATCTGGGTAACCTATAACGAACAGGGTGTGGTAGTGTCATTATCTGGGTAACCTATAACGAACAGGGTGTGGTACTGTCATTATCTGGGTAACCTATAACGAACAGGGTGTGGTACTGTCATTATCTGGGTAACCTATAACGAACAGGGTGTGGTAGTGTCATTATCTGGGTAACCTATAACGAACAGGGTGTGGTAGTGTCATTATCTGGGTAACCTATAACGAACAGGGTGTGGTACTGTCATTATCTGGGTAACCTATAACGAACAGGGTGTGGTAGTGTCATTATCTGGGTAACCTATAACGAACAGGGTGTGGTAGTGTCATTATCTGGGTAACCTATAACGAACAGGGTGTGGTACTGTCATTATCTGGGTAACCTATAACGAACAGGGTGTGGTACTGTCATTATCTGAGTAACCTATAACGAACAGGGTGTGGTACTGTCATTATCTGGGTAACTTATAACGAACAGGGTGTGGTAGTGTCATTATCTGGGTAACCTATAACGAACAGGGTGTGGTAGTGTCATTATCTGGGTAACCTATAACGAACAGGGTGTGGTAGTGTCATTATCTGGGTAACTTATAACGAACAGGGTGTGGTACTGTCATTATCTGGGTAACTTATAACGAACAGGGTGTGGTACTGTCATTATCTGGGTAACCTATAACGAACAGGGTGTGGTACTGTCATTATCTGGGTAACCTATAACGAACAGGGTGTGGTACTGTCATTATCTGGGTAACTTATAACGAACAGGGTGTGGTACTGTCATTATCTGGGTAACTTATAACGAACAGGGTGTGGTACTGTCATTATCTGGGTAACTTATAACGAACAGGGTGTGGTACTGTCATTATCTGGGTAACCTATAACGAACAGGGTGTGGTACTGTCATTATCTGGGTAACCTATAACGAACAGGGTGTGGTACTGTCATTATCTGGGTAACTTATAACGAACAGGGTGTGGTACTGTCATTATCTGGGTAACTTATAACGAACAGGGTGTGGTAGTGTCATTATCTGGGTAACCTATAACGAACAGGGTGTGGTAGTGTCATTATCTGGGTAACTTATAACGAACAGGGTGTGGTACTGTCATTATCTGGGTAACCTATAACGAACAGGGTGTGGTAGTGTCATTATCTGGGTAACCTATAACGAACAGGGTGTGGTACTGTCATTATCTGGGTAACCTATAACGAACAGGGTGTGGTAGTGTCATTATCTGGGTAACCTATAACGAACAGGGTGTGGTACTGTCATTATCTGGGTAACTTATTACGAACAGGGTGTGGTAGTGTCATTATCTGGGTAACCTATAACGAACAGGGTGTGGTACTGTCATTATCTGGGTAACTTATAACGAACAGGGTGTGGTACTGTCATTATCTGGGTAACTTATAACGAACAGGGTGTGGTACTGTCATTATCTGGGTAACCTATAAAGAACAGGGTGTGGTACTGTCATTATCTGGGTAACTTATAAAGAACAGGGTGTGGTAGTGTCATTATCTGGGTAACTTATAACGAACAGGGTGTGGTAGTGTCATTATCTGGGTAACCTATAACGAACAGGGTGTGGTACTGTCATTATCTGGGTAACTTATAACGAACAGGGTGTGGTAGTGTCATTATCTGGGTAACCTATAACGAACAGGGTGTGGTAGTGTCATTATCTGGGTAACCTATAACGAACATACCTTGATTTAGGTATAACTAGTAGGATAAGTAAATTTGCAGACGATACCAAAATGGGGAGAACAATTGATTCAGATAGAGATATAGAGTGCCTCCAAAGGGATCTAGATACCTTACACGAATGGTCAGTAAATTGGCAGATGAAGTTTAACATTGACAAATGCAAGGTATTAAAGATAGGGAAGATGCATACAAATGTTAAATATAAACTAGCTAATGTGGAATTAGAAAACTCGAATTGTGAGAAAGATCTAGGTGTGTTTGTTAGCAATGATTTGAAGCCTAGACAACAGTGTATAAGCGTTCGAAACAAGGCAAACAGGATTCTCGGGTTCATCTCAAGGAGTGTGAGTAACAGAACTGCTGATGTTATCTTAAAACTTTACTTGTCATTAGTGAGACCCCATATGGATTATGCTGTTCAATTTTGGTGTCCTTATTACAGAATGGACATAGATTCATTGGAGAGAGTACAACGTAGAATGACAAAAATGATCCATAATATTAGAAATCTTCCGTATAAAGAAAGGTTGAAGAAATTAGGCTTACATTCCTTAGAGAGACGCAGAGTTAGAGGGGATATGATAGAGGTGTTCAAGTGGGTTAGTGGGATTAACAAAGGGGACATGACAAATGTACTAAAGCTCAGTGATAGCGAAAGAACTCGTACCAATGGTTTCAAATTAGATAAATTTCGTTTCAGAAAAGATATAGGCAAATATTGGTTTGGTAACAGAGTTGTAGATGGGTGGAATGGACTACCAAGTGCTATAGTGGGATTAAAAACGATAGGGAGCTTTAAGATAAAATTGGATAAGCATATGGACGAGAAGGGTTGGGTGTGAAGGGGGATCAGCAGGGTTGGGCCAATCAGCGCTCTGCAGACCCCCGTAATCCTGCGTTAATCTCTAACCGTTTTGGTAAGATGATCTTCAGGGTATTAGAGTGTTGAGCCTATAATTGGGCTTTATAATTGGGGTTGTGTGGGACAGGGATCTGCCTTGCTTAGGCCAATCGGCTTTCTGCAGACTCCCATTTTCTTATGTTCTTATGTTCTAACAGGGTGTGGTACTGTCATTATCTGGGTAACCTATAACGAACAGGGTGTGGTAGTGTCATTATCTGGGTAACCTATAACGAACAGGGTGTGGTACTGTCATTATCTGGGTAACCTATAACGAACAGGGTGTGGTACTGTCATTATCTGGGTAACCTATAACGAACAGGGTGTGGTAGTGTCATTATCTGGGTAACCTATAACGAACAGGGTGTGGTACTGTCATTATCTGGGTAACTTATAACGAACAGGGTGTGGTACTGTCATTATCTGGGTAACCTATAACGAACAGGGTGTGGTACTGTCATTATCTGGGTAACCTATAACGAACAGGGTGTGGTACTGTCATTATCTGGGTAACCTATAACGAACAGGGTGTGGTACTGTCATTATCTGGGTAACTTATAACGAACAGGGTGTGGTACTGTCATTATCTGGGTAACTTATAACGAACAGGGTGTGGTAGTGTCATTATCTGGGTAACCTATAACGAACAGGGTGTGGTAGTGTCATTATCTGGGTAACCTATAACGAACAGGGTGTGGTAGTGTCATTAAGGCTCTACTGCCTAAACTTTAAAACATCGACTAGATAAATTGATCTTGATCCATGATTACAGGTACCTAAATATTCAACAAATAGCTTCCACTATATATATATATATATATATATATATATATATATATATATATATATATATATATTGTTACGGCTGGATCGGCAATACATATTCGGGATTCTTGATCGTAGGACAGAAATGGCTTATGTGACAACGACACGCTCGATTCCAGTCCCGAATACTATATGCTCCAGACAACAAAAGCACCAACGCCCTACAGAGTTATCGTCTATGGTAACGAGGTACCTTAACTCGGCGAAAGTGTACAACAGGGGTAGGCTATGAGGCTAAACTCCCTCAGACATTTATAGGTTACGTTATTACTAAAAAAATGCAATACTCAAGAAACTACGTTAATATTAAGCCTCTAATAATGTAGAATAGAAGCAGGCTAAAGGTATGACAGTGAAATGCTAAATGACAAAGGTACACGCCTACTTGAAAGCGCGTGCACTAGAATAACTGTCCCCTACTAACATGCACTAGCATGTAGCATACAAGATGTTCATGATCCAGTAGATACCTAATAATACACATGGAAGGAACATAAATAGTAGTCACTTATTGTAATAATGAATCTATACTTGGAATAACTAAAAGGTTGCAGGCAACAGTACTGCGCCGGTAGCCTACTACCGCATAGGCTACTTCGCTTCTCTCACTCTGTCTCCCCTCTGAGTCCGTATGCGCCCTACGCAACAGAACTCCGGACACAGCAGCAAAACGACAGTGCAGTTAATTGATACATGAAAGTATTAATAGTGTTGTCTTGTGTGTGAGTAATGTGTATTGTAAAGTGTTATATACATAAACTTAAAGAGAGCTGCAATGCATAGTAAAATAAAGATATCACCCACTCATCATCCCCATGTGTTCTAGCTAGCAGGCCAAGTCACAGGAACAACGAGTCCCAGCACCGAAAGCGAGAACCCAGGAAAAGACTGCAGAGAACACAAGGACAGATAAATTACGTTACTCTACTATACCGGCACTACGAGCGAGCTGTAGTCTCTGGTACTACCTCGCTCCTGGCTCGGTAGGCAAATCAAGGCTAAGTCCTCGCCCCTCTACAGACAACTCCTGGGCATGGTCGGGCTCTTACACATGGCACTAGTCTAGTCACAAATTGGATGATGAGCTGGGCATATAACTCGTGAACATGTAGAACGTTCACCAACTATCCTCATCAAGAAGATCGCTGTTCACATTAACCCCTTAAATCTAATACATGTAAATATATGCTTGTCCTAAGAGTAATACGAGAGGTGAGTGCTGAAACTCCTTTAGGACCTCAAGGGAAGGTTATGCATTTAAATAGAGAGAAGAATGAAATGAGAGTAATGTCGTCAGAGAGAAAGAGTGCAACCGTGAGAAATTGGGAGAGAGGGCAAGGGATGTTAGAATCTCAAAGGTTCTAGGCAACCTGGTCATAGAGCACACAGCGAGCCTCCAGGCAATGTGCTGTACGACAACATGGGCAGCCCAGACAGCATAGGCAGGCGGCAATGTACTACCAACCCTGTCGCACCCAGCTATAAGCGCAGGGCTGCCAACCGGTCCATACGTCTGGCAACCACCCCCCCGGCAGCGTGGCGCACCGCTACCCTCTCGCTCTGAAGTCTAACTCACTCTCTCTCTCTGAATTCCTATCATCTCATCTATCAACTTCTCTATTGATACTACATATTAAATGGAAGGTCTCGACATGGCTTAAAACAAAACCCACCACTGGTTAGCAAATGACGAGACCTTTGCAGAGATACAAAGAACATAGTTATACGTTGTCACACTCAATATAAGCAGCCAGCATGGTACAACGTGGTACCGTGGTGGTACAGTGGAGTACCAAGGAGTACAATCAGGTTACGTTGCCACGCACTGGGTGCGTCACAGCCCCCCCAAGACTTTAGATAATCGACCTTAGAAGCATTATCAAAATCTGACAGGCAACCAACCGACCTGCTACCCTTAGCTGCCACTAATTGCAAAAGGTGCACAACAACTGAAGTGTGAATTATACATAAAACACAATATCGCATGCATCATGCTACAACAATAAAGACTTACAAAACCAAAAAAAAAATTTCTCGTTTATTTTATTGTTTTTATAATCTTTTTGGACGGCGTTATGATAGCCTAATTTTACTCCTGCTCAACCCACACACCGTGCACGACTATCCTGGATCATCAACCCTTGATAGACAATCTGCTATCACGTTCTCACTCCCGGCAATATGCTGAATGTTGAGATTATACTCTTGGAGCATTAGGGACCACCTGGTCAACCGCATATTCCGATTGTGAAACTGATTTAGGAATTTCAAGGGATGATGGTCCGTATAAATCGTCACTACCGGGCCGTAGGCTGGAACATAAACTTCGAAATGTTTGAGCGACAAAACGATAGCAAGAAGCTCCTTCTCTATAGTCGAGTAATTCCTTTGTGCCGAATTAAACTTGCGAGAAAAGAAGCTCACTGGGTGTTCCAAGCCCTCGGAATCAGTCTGCAGTAACACTGCCCCGGCACCCACACCGCTGGCATCAGTCGCCAGCTGAAAACTCCTGGAGAAGTCTGGGGCTCTCAAAATCGGATGTGTACACAGCAGGTGCTTGACTAGGTCGAAAGCCCTCTGACACTCCGCAGCCCAACAGAACTTCACTGACTTCGACAGTAGATCAGTTAACGGTGCTAAGACAGTAGAGTATCCCCGGATGAAGCGCCTATAATAGCCTATCATACCTAGGAACCGCATGACCTGGCGCTTAGTGGTGGGCCTGGGAAACATATTGATAGCCTGTATCTTGCTCAGGGGGGGGCACACCCGGCCTAACCCGACCACGAAGCCAAGATACTGCACAGTAGCCTTTACAAACTCGCACTTCCTCAGGTTCACCACCAGCCCAGCATCGTGCAACTTCCCAAACAGGGTCTCTAAGTGCCTTAGGTGATTTTCAAAATTGTCATCATACACTATCACGTCATCAAGGTAGACCGTGCAGTTAGGGATTTCGTCACAAATATCGTTCATCAGGTTCTGAAACGTGGCAGGTGCGTTCTTAAGCCCATAAGGCATTACGTTACATTGGTAGGTCTTGCCATCTACCACAAAACCACAAACTTGCTTAGCTCGGTCCGACAGGGGTACTTGCCAGTAGCCTTTTACAAGATCAATTTTAGTAAGGTACTTTGCATTCCCTATCTTGTCCACGCTGTCGTCAACTCGAGGCAAAGGGTAAGGGTTGGTAGTGGTCAAGCCATTTAGCCTACGAAAATCTATGCAGAACCGCACCTTGCCGTCAGGTTTTGGCTGCAACGTGACGGGTGATGTCCACTTCACATAACCTTCAGTGATCATCCCTCTCTCAACCATGTACTTTAACTCCTCCCGTAAAGCTGGCAACTTTACCGGGGGCACACGGTAGGGCACTGACTTGAAGGGCACATTATCACCGACGTCCACGTCGTGCGTTACCTGAGTAGTGAGACCTGGGTGTTCGGCGAAAACAGAGGGGTATGACCTGAACAGGCCTAGGACAGCAGCACCCTGGTGCTCAGGCAGGTGACTTACAGCTTGCCTAGCCTCTTGTTCAGTATTCCCCGCCCACTGTTCCGCGGAAATGACACAGTCCCAGCTATCCTCCTCAGCAGCATGACTGTCCCCACCTCCTTCTCCACCCTGGCCGCTGCAGGCCAGCACAGGGACAGTGAGAGGCTCTGAGGGGCGTCTCACATACTCTTTCATGAGGTTAACATGACATAACTGATGTTTTTTTCTACGGTCAGGTGTTGCAACGAGATAATCAAGGTCGGACAGTTTCTTAGCCACCACATACGGCCCAATAAACTTGGCAGAAAGGGGGTGTCCAGGCAAAGGTAAAAGCAACATTACCTCCTGACCCACCGAAAACTCCCGAAGCTTCACCTTGGCGTCATACTGGTGCTTCATGACCGCCTGTGCATTAACCAAGTTATTACCTGCCGCTGCCATGCAACCTATAAGTCTCTCCCGGCTCTCAAGGATATATTTAAGTACAGACCCCGGCTTCTCTTCGCCCTCCCAGATCTCTTTCACCATACTTAAAGGTCCTCTCACATTATGGCCAAAGACTAGTTGATTTGGACTGAACCCCAGGCTCTCTCCTGGGACTTCACGTGCAGCGAACAGAACATACGGCAGACCCAAATCCCAATCAGTGTCATGTTCTGCACAGTAACAGCGTAGCATACTCTTCAGGGTCGAGTGCCACCGCTCCAAGACTCCCTGACTCTCGGGATGGTAGGCTGACGACACTACAGAACATATACCGTGCAACTGAAGGGTTTGCTTGAACAATTTGGATGTAAAATTGCTCCCCTGGTCTGACTGCACCTCACGTGGAAATCCATAACGGGAACAGAACAATAATAAGTTTTTAACAACTGCCTTTGCCGAGCCGTTTCTCATGGGGTATGCGTCCGGGTATCTCGTAGCCACATCCATGATTGTCAACAGGAATTTATTGCCACTACTAGTAGGCGGGAAAGGGCCAACCAAATCTACTACAACTTTGCTGAACGGAGGCCCGGTGACAGGTATGGGAAACAAAGGTGCCTTCGGGATTGTCTGGTTAGGCTTCCCCGTTGTCTGGCAGGTCGCACACCCAGCCACCCATGCACAGACATCAGCCTTGACCCCAGGCCACCAGAAAACCCTGCCCAATGCCGCCAATGTTTTTGTTACCCCCAAATGACCCGCCACCGGCACATCATGCGCCAGACACAATAAGGACTCTCTATACTTATTTGGAACAACCACCTGGTCTACTACCCTCGCACCGCCCTCCCACTTCGATTTGGGGTCTAGAAATCTGCGGTACAATATCCTGTTGAGCCTAAAGAAATCTCCCGGCTTCGCATCCCCATCTTCCTCCAACTCTATGGCACCATTGCTATAACGAGCTAGGCTAGCGTCTTGCAGCTGCTGCTCACTAATGTCCCTGGGCGTCAATGCATCAAGATGGTTTTGTAATAAGACATTACCCCGGCTAGTAGGCTCTACTGCCTTAGTGGCTCTCGCTACAGCTCTTGCCTCACGCGAAGTCTTACCCAACTCTGCCTTGTTACACACCATATCTGGGCCAGAGTCAACTCCCGTGTTTATTATAGGTCCAAGTACCGAATCACCGAGAAGTGCAGCAGAATCAATGTCCCTTTTCCTGCCCTTAGCAACCTTCTCCTGATCCTTCCTCCACTGTCCCCGAGGTTGAGTGCTAGGCTGTGCAGGAGCCGCAGAGCGAGATCGGGTTACCACACAGGCCATCTCATCCTGTTGGCACCTCCCAACCCATTCCCGATTCTCACCATCCACGTCGGCCGCCCTCTCGGCAACGACTAAGGGTGGAGTCCCGGAAGTGGGCACCGCAAAGTCGTTGCCGAGAAGAAGGTCGACGCCCTCAACTGGCAAACACTCAACGATCCCTACATCCAGCTCCCTGCACACCTCTCCCACTCTCAACTCCAACCTCACAAGTGGGTATGACCTCGTGGCATTTATACCCTGCACCACAACAACTCTGGCCGCATTTATCGGTTTCCCTGTGAAGTTCCTCAACAAAGTTTGCGAAGCCCCCGTATCCCTCAGCAAGTCAACCCTCCGTAGTTCACTCCCCCAGCTCACAAACCCGTGTCCCCGATGGCTACAGAAAGTGTCCCGGACAGGTGTCGAGCCTTCCGTACGCTTCTTTACCGCGTGTGCCTCAGCTGCTGACAACCTACCCCGGGCAGTTGCTGCAGCCTTCAGAGACACACCGATACTGTGAACCAATGACACCGGCTTAGCGGGAGTGTTACTAGGGCACTCACGTGAATAATGGCCTAGCTTCTGACATTTGTAACATTTCACATCCCCAATGGGCTTCTTCCCTTGTGCGGGCGAAGAAGGGGCCTGACCTTTAGTAAACGGGAGAGGCTTGTGTTTGTAGGTGTTATTAGGTGCAATGCATTTAGTGTGGTTATGTGTGTCATAGGATTTGTTATTATCGAAAACTCTGGTGGGTGGGGTATAGCGCCCCTTCTGCCCTGACTCAGCCCTCTGAGCGGCACCGCAACCACGAATCAATGATAATCTGAGGTCTGCCATCTTGGCAGCCTCCTCTACTGTCTTGGGACATTTTTCCTTAATGTTCAGCGTTAGATCGGTTCCAGTACATTTGTAAAACTGTTCCAGATAGAAAAGTTGCTTAATTTCCTCAGCCGACTCTGCGTGCTCGGACCGAAACCAGTTATTACATGCATCTGTTAAGTCCCGTGCGTGCTCCATAAAACTGACGTCGCTCTTCTTATTCACACCACGGAACTTCAATCTATAAGTTTCGGGTTGCAGTTCGTAGGCCCGGAGCACAGCCTCCTTCACCAGTCCATACACTACACTCTCGTCCAGTGACAGTGCATCGTAGGCTTTCAACCCCTTACCCACTAGACGTGATGAAACTAATGCTGCCCATTTAACCTCCGGCCAGTCATACTCACGACACTTCTTTTCGAAACGAGCAAAAAACTCAGTCACTGCTGTCTCATCAAATGCGGGTACTAACTTAATTAAATGCGAAAGTGAGTCTGTAACCCAGTGCCCACCACCGAGATGACGCCCCGTGGTCTCTACTCTAGACTTCTCGACATCCATTTCAGCCTGGTACCTGGTTGCATCCTGATTGGCTTGGATTCTAGCAACCTCTATGCGTTCTATACTAGCCTGTTGTATCTGAGTCTCCTGCAGCTTAAACTTAGCTAGTTCTAGCTGAAATAACATCTCAGGAGACAGGCCTGGGGGGGGAGAGCACAAAATGGGGGATCCACACCGAGACGTGTTTACGGGTAAGCCAGCTTGCCCTTGAGAACCCTCCTGCTGCATCGTGCTAAGACTCGCTGGCTGAGGGCCCAGCTCAGGGGTAGAGTGGAATGGAGGCTTGGAGGGAACCCCCCAAGACCCCACTCCACCCACCGCCCCATCGCCATCACCCAACAAACATGCCACCAAATTCTTCTTGGGCCAACTGTCAGGACAGTCCCGCCCCAAAACCGTGGCTAAACAGCGAAGACCGTAACAATCAATAGCCTGCAGGCGCTGTTCGGTCAAAGGTGTCTGCAAAAATGCCCGGGCATCCCTCTCTCCACTTATAACACTCCCCTCCCCAAACATCTGTTGTACTTGCTGGTTACTAGGCTGTACCGTGTTATCCTCCCCCGTAAATGATGAGTCATTAGACATAGTGCTGGTTATACAATTGCTGTTCATAAAAAAAAAGAAGTGCTTATTACTAATTGCAGTCTCGACTCACAAAATGTTAAAGATGCTTGAATGACTCTACTCTAGACACCCCCAACGAAACAATCTGCAAGTCCACCAATACAATAATGACACAATAAAAATTCCTCCAATATGCAAGAAAATTCTAGCCAGCTCTACTAGGTAGCATAGAATAGTTCTCCAAAAAACATGTGATAGGATACTACTGAATCTTGTGCAAGGTCGCCATTTTGTTACGGCTGGATCGGCAATACATATTCGGGATTCTTGATCGTAGGACAGAAATGGCTTATGTGACAACGACACGCTCGATTCCAGTCCCGAATACTATATGCTCCAGACAACAAAAGCACCAACGCCCTACAGAGTTATCGTCTATGGTAACGAGGTACCTTAACTCGGCGAAAGTGTACAACAGGGGTAGGCTATGAGGCTAAACTCCCTCAGACATTTATAGGTTACGTTATTACTAAAGAAATGCAATACTCAAGAAACTACGTTAATATTAAGCCTCTAATAATGTAGAATAGAAGCAGGCTAAAGGTATGACAGTGAAATGCTAAATGACAAAGGTACACGCCTACTTGAAAGCGCGTGCACTAGAATAACTGTCCCCTACTAACATGCACTAGCATGTAGCATACAAGATGTTCATGATCCAGTAGATACCTAATAATACACATGGAAGGAACATAAATAGTAGTCACTTATTGTAATAATGAATCTATACTTGGAATAACTAAAAGGTTGCAGGCAACAGTACTGCGCCGGTAGCCTACTACCGCATAGGCTACTTCGCTTCTCTCACTCTGTCTCCCCTCTGAGTCCGTATGCGCCCTACGCAACAGAACTCCGGACACAGCAGCAAAACGACAGTGCAGTTAATTGATACATGAAAGTATTAATAGTGTTGTCTTGTGTGTGAGTAATGTGTATTGTAAAGTGTTATATACATAAACTTAAAGAGAGCTGCAATGCATAGTAAAATAAAGATATCACCCACTCATCATCCCCATGTGTTCTAGCTAGCAGGCCAAGTCACAGGAACAACGAGTCCCAGCACCGAAAGCGAGAACCCAGGAAAAGACTGCAGAGAACACAAGGACAGATAAATTACGTTACTCTACTATACCGGCACTACGAGCGAGCTGTAGTCTCTGGTACTACACTCGCTCCTGGCTCGGTAGGCAAATCAAGGCTAAGTCCTCGCCCCTCTACAGACAACTCCTGGGCATGGTCGGGCTCTTACACATGGCACTAGTCTAGTCACAAATTGGATGATGAGCTGGGCATATAACTCGTGAACATGTAGAACGTTCACCAACTATCCTCATCAAGAAGATCGCTGTTCACATTAACCCCTTAAATCTAATACATGTAAATATATGCTTGTCCTAAGAGTAATACGAGAGGTGAGTGCTGAAACTCCTTTAGGACCTCAAGGGAAGGTTATGCATTTAAATAGAGAGAAGAATGAAATGAGAGTAATGTCGTCAGAGAGAAAGAGTGCAACCGTGAGAAATTGGGAGAGAGGGCAAGGGATGTTAGAATCTCAAAGGTTCTAGGCAACCTGGTCATAGAGCACACAGCGAGCCTCCAGGCAATGTGCTGTACGACAACATGGGCAGCCCAGACAGCATAGGCAGGCGGCAATGTACTACCAACCCTGTCGCACCCAGCTATAAGCGCAGGGCTGCCAACCGGTCCATACGTCTGGCAACCACCCCCCCGGCAGCGTGGCGCACCGCTACCCTCTCGCTCTGAAGTCTAACTCACTCTCTCTCTCTGAATTCCTATCATCTCATCTATCAACTTCTCTATTGATACTACATATTAAATGGAAGGTCTCGACATGGCTTAAAACAAAACCCACCACTGGTTAGCAAATGACGAGACCTTTGCAGAGATACAAAGAACATAGTTATACGTTGTCACACTCAATATAAGCAGCCAGCATGGTACAACGTGGTACCGTGGTGGTACAGTGGAGTACCAAGGAGTACAATCAGGTTACGTTGCCACGCACTGGGTGCGTCACAATATATATATATATGTATGTATGTGTGTATATATGTATATATATGTATATATATACATATACACACATATTGTGTACCTGTACATCCATCCTCTCTCTCTCTCTCTCTCTTTCACACACACACAGCCCGTAGCCTAGTAGGTAGCGCTCTCGTCTCACACACGAGGGGTCGGGGGTTCAATCCCCCGGCCGGGCGGAGACAAATTGGGCTTGTCTCCTTTCATGTGTTAGCCTCAGTTCACCTAGCTGTAAATAGGTACCTGGAATAAGTGGACGACGTTGTGACGTCCCATCTGGGGTTGGCAAAAATGGTACAAGGCGAGATGGGTATCATATGGTTCACCTAAGCTGATGGCTACCTAAGCCTTCGGGCGAGACGGTACCGTCTATAGTGAGAATGGTACCATACAGATCCACCCTAAGCCTTCGTTTCCGACGTCGCCAATTGGCTAAAAATACAGACTACACACACATCCACAGCCATTCCAACGATACATATAACACCTACACATATAGGAGGCGGGAAATAACGAGCATGCTCACTCCCGCAATACAACTAGAGTAAGTACAACTAGAGTAAGTACACACACACACACACACACACACACACACACACACACACACACACACACACACTTATCTATCTTTATCACAACCCACTCAAACAGTCAAGTACTGGAGCTATAGATAGACCGTTGCAAGAATTAACAAATATTTATCTGAATATAATCGTCTGGAGATAACATTAAAATGACATGGGCTGTTTTTCTGCTCACCCTTCTTCCTCATGTTTACCCCCAATAGTTTTCAGATTTGATGACGTTCGGCCCATTAGTTTGGCGATTTTAATACCTTTTGCCCCATTTCGTTGTAAATTTTAAGACCTTTCGTGCCATTTAGGTGTCTATTATTTCCTGGCGAGCAATAGCGAGCCTGCAATTTTAAGAGGAATCGGCCTTCGGTCGGGACATTTTTCTACCGAAAAATTTACAAATTTATCTTGAAGGGGGGTCTAGGGGGGGGGGGGGTTCTAAGCTTGATAGAGGTCTAGGGAGGAAACTAAACAAAATTATGAATAAATTAATTATTAGACCAAACAAACGGCCAGCCTCCCCTTATAAACAAACGGCCAGCCTCCCCTTAATGTACAAACGGCCAGCCTCCCCTTATAAACAAACGGACAGCCTCCCCTTAATGTACGAACGGCCAGCCTCCCCTTAATGTACAAACGGCCAGCCTCCCCTTAATGTACAAACGGACAGCCTCCCCTTAATGTACAAACGGACAGCCTCCCCTTAATGTACAAACGGCCAGCCTCCCCTTAATGTACAAACGGCCAGCCTCCCCTTAATGTACAAACGGCCAGCCTCCCCTTAATGTACAAACGGCCAGCCTCCCCTTAATGTACAAACGGCCAGCCTCCCCTTAATGTACAAACGGCCAGCCTCCCCTTAATGTACAAACGGCCAGCCTCCCCTTAATGTACAAACGGCCAGCCTCCCCTTAATGTACAAACGGCCAGCCTCCCCTTAATGTACAAACGGCCAGCCTCCCCTTAATGTACAAACGGCCAGCCTCCCCTTAATGTACAAACGGCCAGCCTCCCCTTAATGTACAAACGGCCAGCCTCCCCTTAATGTTTAAACGGCCAGCCTCCCCTTAATGTACAAACGGCCAGCCTCCCCTTAATGTACAAACGGCCAGCCTCCCCTTAATGTACAAACGGCCAGCCTCCCCTTAATGTACAAACGGCCAGCCTCCCCTTAATGTACAAACGGCCAGCCTCCCCTTAATGTACAAACGGCCAGCCTCCCCTTAATGTACAAACGGCCAGCCTCCCCTTAATGTACAAACGGCCAACCTCCCCTTAATGTACAAACGGCCAGCCTCCCCTTAATGTACAAACGGCCAGCCTCCCCTTAATGTACAAACGGCCAGCCTCCCCTTAATGTACAAACGGCCAGCCTCCCCTTAATGTACAAACGGCCAGCCTCCCCTTAATGTACAAACGGCCAGCCTCCCCTTAATGTACAAACGGCCAGCCTCCCCTTAATGTACAAACGGCCAGCCTCCCCTTAATGTACAAACGGCCAGCCTCCCCTTATAAACAAACGGGCCAGCCTCCCCTTATAAACAAACGGCCAGCCTCCCCTTATAAACAAACGGCCAGCCTCCCCTTATAAACAAACGGCCAGCCTCCCCTTATAAACAAACGGCCAGCCTCCCCTTATAAACAAACGGCCAGCCTCCCCTTATAAACAAACGGCCAGCCTCCCCTTATAAACAAACGGCCAGCCTCCCCTTAATGTACAAACGGCCAGCCTCCCCTTATAAACAAACGGCCAGCCTCCCCTTATAAACAAACGGCCAGCCTCCCCTTATAAACAAACGGCCAGCCTCCCCTTATAAACAAACGGCCAGCCTCCCCTTATAAACAAACGGCCAGCCTCCCCTTATAAACAAACGGCCAGCCTCCCCTTATAAACAAACGGCCAGCCTCCCCTTATAAACAAACGGCCAGCCTCCCCTTAATGTACAAACGGCCAGCCTCCCCTTAATGTACAAACGGCCAGCCTCCCCTTAATGTACAAACGGCCAGCCTCCCCTTAATGTACAAACGGCCAGCCTCCCCTTAATGTACAAACGGCCAGCCTCCCCTTAATGTACAAACGGCCAGCCTCCCCTTAATGTACAAACGGCCAGCCTCCCCTTAATGTACAAATTTAGCTTGCGAAGGTTCTGGGTGGGCATTTTTTATAGTTTATGGGGACTCGGGGAGGTCTCCACTTGAGGGATTTTTTTCTTGACTCCTTTCTCCCTCATGTTTAGCCCCATAGCTTTTCTAATTTTAAGACGTTCGCCCAATTATTTTGACAATTTTAAGAACTTTCAACCCATGTCTGTCAATTTTAAGACCTTTCGTGCCATTTAGTTGTCGATTTTATCCTGGCGAGCGATAGCGAGCCTGTAATTTAAGAGGAACCGGCTTTCAGCCGGGACATTTTTCTACCGAAAAATTTACAAATTTATCTTGAAAGGGGCTCAAAGGGGGTGCTATTCCTCCCTCTCCGCCCTCCTCTCTCTTACTTATGCCTAATATCCTAATCTCTTCTAAAGATGTACTTTCTACCCTCTCTGGGCTTAACACTAATAAGGCGTACGGTCCGGACGGTGTTCCTCCTGTTGTTCTCAAAAACTGTGCTTCCGTGCTGACGGAAGTTTGCCTAGGCAAACTCTTTCGTCTCTGTCTATCCTCTAACGTCTTCCCTTCATGCTGGAAGTTTGCTCACATTCAACCTGTCCCAAAGAAGGGTGACCGCTCTCAACCCTCCAACTATCGTCCAATTGCTCTTTTCTCTTGTCTTTCTAAAGTTTTTGAAACTATTCTTGCTTCCAAATTTCTTAAGCATTTCTCTTCTCATAATCTGCTCTCAGATCGCCAGTATGGCTTCCTTAAGGGTCGCTCTACTGGTGATCTTCTTTCATATCTTACTAACTCTTGGTCATCCTCCTTTCGGGACTTCGGTGAGACTTTTTCTATTGCACCAGACATATCGAAAGCCTTCGATAGAGTCTGGCATAAATCTTTAATTTCTAAACTACCCTCCTTCGGTTTCTATCCCTCCATCTGTGCCTTTGTCTCTAATTTCCTTTCCGGCCGTTCCATAGCTGCGGTTGTGGACGGCCATTGTTCACTTCCTCACCCTATAAACTCCGGTGTTCCTCAGGGCTCTGTCCTATCTCCTATTCTCTTTCTAATTTTTATAAATGATCTCCTTAACTGTACCTTAATTCCCATCCATTCATACGCAGACGACTCAACCTTACACTACTCCAGTAGTTTTTCAGAACGCCCCAGCCAGCAATCCCTCAACGACAAACGTAATGAAGCCATAGAACTCTTAAATTCTGATCTAAATACTATTTCCAATTGGGGCAGAGAAAACCTTGTTAACTTTAATGCTTCCAAAACCCAATTTCTCCATCTATCTACCCGTCAGGATCTCCCAGCGGACTATCCCTTATTCTTCAACAATACAAAAATCAACCCTTCATCTTCTCTCAATATTCTTGGAGTCTCTTTTTCTTCTGCTCTCATTTGGAAGGACCATATTACCAGTCTTGCTAAGGCAGCCTCCCAGAAGCTGGGTGTGCTCAACCGCCTTAGGGGGTTCTTTTCCCCTGCACAGCTTCTTGCTCTGTACAGGGGCATAGTGCGCCCTTGTATTGTGCCCCACATGTGTGGGGAGGTTCCTCTCACACCGCTCTCCTAGACAAAGTTGAAAGGAAGGCCTTTCGTATCATTAACTCCCGTCCACTCACCAACTCTCTGCAATCTATCTCTCTCCGCCGCAATGTTGCATCTCTCTCGCTATTCTATCGCTACTATAATAATCAGTGTTCCTCAGAGCTATCCCAGTGCATACCACCTCCTTTACGTAGGGCACGTGGTACCCGTCTTGCAACTCAATCCCACCCCTACTCTGTGCAACTCTCCAACCCAAGAGTGAAACGTTACTCTCAAACTTTCTTCTACTCAACATCTGAGCTCTGGAACTCTCTCCCAGAATCAGTCTTTCCCTCTTCCTATGACTTAAATTGCTTCAAACTCCGTGTGTCCAGGCATTTTGGCTCGAACGTCCCTTGATTTTGGCCCTGTCACTCTTTCAACTATGGGGGAGGCACTCGCTATAGGCAGTTATGCCTTTTGCCTCCCTCAATCACATAGAAAAAAAAAAAAAATCTTAAGCTTGGTGGATATCTAGAGACCAAACTAAAAACCTCCCCTTAAAGGAAGTCTGGGGAAGGCGTTTTTTGTCAACCTAGGGGGACAAAGTAAAATACAATGCTCGAAAATACAATGCTCGAAAATACAATGCTCGAAAATGCTAAAAAATACAAGCCAAAATGTTCAAATAATATGTAAGTCAAATATCACCCACAAGACGTCGGACCAGATAATGCTAAACCCCTAACCGATTCCATTGGCCTGTGTTTCCCAATAGGCCAGAGGTATGATGTCCAACTAACTATAGTCCATTCAATATAGTTAGGCCGAAAATATTGACTACTGACCTTTTATAACTCATAAACGACTAGCATAACCGAGCTATAAGATATCTACTATTTAAGGGGACGTTTTTAGTTTGATCCCTAGATATCCTTCAAGCTTAAGATTACACCCCCTTGAACCCCTTTCAAGATAAATTTGTACATTTTTCGGTAGAAAAATTTCCCGGCTGAAAGCCGGTTCCTCTTTAATTACAGGCTCGCTATCGCTCGCCAGGATAAAGTCGACACCTAAATGGCACGAAAGGTCTTAAAATTGACAGAAATGGGTTGAAAGTTCTTAAAATCGTCAAAATAATGGGGCAAACTTCTTAAAATTAGAAAAACAATGGGGCTAAACATGAGGGAGAAAGGGGTCAAGAAAAAAATCCCTCCAGTGGAAATCTCGCCTTAAGAAGGGTCAGTCAGGTAATAGGTGTGGAAAGTTGCAGCCCGTGTTAAGGGG